>CM021100.1:637603973-637876037 GCA_007115665.2 Sequoiadendron giganteum
ACAGACAAATTTCTTGCATGGTGTAGGTCTTCTTCTATTTTCTTGTTTACATATATTCTATTTGTTGGGTGACAACATCTAGCCTTAGTTCCATCTCCATTTTGGGTATATGTGTTTGTGATAGCCATATGGGACATAAGGAGGGTTAATTATTTGTTGTGTATAAAAAGGGTTAACTCCTTGTTGTTAGGGTGGAGTATATGGAAGGCTTCCCTGATGATGTGTTTGTGGGTGAACTTTTTGATAGGATGACAGAAGAAAGGATCTATGTGGCACACCTTATTTTGTAGGACTAAATTGAAGGTTACCCTATTGATGTGTTGGTGGGACACCTTGTTGTTGGAATGACTGATTGAGGGCGCTCTGTGGTACACCTTGCTCGGTAGGAATAAAATGAAGATTACCTTGATGATGTGTTGGTGGGATACCTTGTTGTTGGGCCGACTGATTGAGGGCACTTTTTGGCACACCCTGGTGGGTAGGACTAAAATCAAGGTTACCCTGATGATGTGTTGGTGGGACACCTTGTTGTTGGGATGACTGATTCAGGGTGCTTGGTGGCACACCCTATTGGGTAGTACTAAAATTAAGTTTACCCTAATGATGCATTGGTGGCACACCTTGTTGATAGTATTTCTAGTTTGAAAGGGGACCCTGTGGTCCACCCTATTGAAGATATTGGTTATTTTGAGGGTGACCCTGTGCTCCACCCTGTTGATGGTACTGATTGTTCTGGGAAGGGTCGACGCTTGATGTGTTCTGAGGTATGTATTGCCTAGGAGGTGGATTGTTATTTTGAGGTTCATATTGAGATGGCCCCCCTTCGTGCATTTGTGCTACTACTGCTTGTTTAACCTTAGTTGGCTTTCTGAACAAGTGGTTCTCTTTGGGTTGGTAATTATTTTGTGAGAAAATGGGTGGCATATTTGGCATCTCTAGAGGTTGGGTTATTTGTCTCACAACTGATTTGTCCCCTAAGGCAATAAGATTGGGGTCTTTGAGAGATTCTGCGTTGAATTCCACTGGTAACTTAGCACCGCTTTGTGCTAACTTGAAGAAATAGGAGTTTGGGTCCTTTCTTAACAACCTATCCATTAGTTTGAGAACCTTGGATTTCTTCGAATGTTCAAAAATTTCTTCCTCATTTATCTCTTCTTCATCGTTTACCTCCTCTATAACCACTTAGTTTGGTTCCTAGTTACCTTGTTCCATAACCTCCTTTTTTTGTGATTTCTTCCTTAGTGAAAGTGTCTCTGTATACTGGTCTCTTCTAGGGAGTTTCAAGTTCACTTGGCCTATAGCCCCATGGGCTACTCTCATCATTTATGGCACTTTTTTGTGGAATACTAGTGGTATTTTTGTTGGCTTCCATCCTTTTCCTATGTTGTGATCTCATGATTGTCATAAACAACTTGGGTCTCCTGTGGGAGAGTGGTGTACTCTCTAGTTTACTCAAATTGTAAAGACCTGATGTTTCCCTACAGTTTACGTAAGATACTGGACCTGTTGGAACAAACCCAGATTCTAAGAATAGTAGAAGTACAAGTTCGGATTTTTTTTGGAAGCTCGTTTGTAGAAGTTATATACCAACCTAGTTCTAGTTTCATGAAGTTCCCAAAGGTGTTTCTTGAGAGCTTTTGGACTTATATGTCTAAGTTTGAAAAGATGACCTGTGGACTTTACCTTAGGGATCTTGACCTTACATGAGATCATGAAGGGGATAATTATTGCCATGCGAGTGCTGGTAATATGGGTCTCTCTACTACTATGTCAGCTTGATCTTCCTCTTTTTCTAGGACAATTGATACGGTGACAAACTAGCGGGGTGTTTTGTTCTTTTGAAAAATGAAAGTTCTCAAGTTGCTTATGATGTTGGTTCATTCACCTTCAATATATGCGAGGCTAGGTTGAAGGATTGGTGCTACAAGATATGGTTGTTGAACTAGTGCAGTTGGTTAGTAAATGGTCATAAAGTTTGGTGGTGTTATGGGATGGTTGTTGTGAAGCTCAAGACTAGGGTTTGAGTGTTGTTTTGGAATGATACTACTTCTTTGGAAATCAAAATGTTGAAGAACTAAGGTCTATATTCCACTTCCTTGTCTAGAGGATATGTTTCGGGAAAGCTTACTTGTACTATTTGTGAGTCCAAAGTAACTATTGATATCATGGATGTCTGAGTGGAGGAATGACCTTAATGGTTTGTTTGATTTTGATTTCAAATAGGTAGGATGGAAATAATGGATGTGGGACTATCTGACCTATCTTTCCAATTGTTTTGCTTTGAATAATGATCCTATAAACAACTCTCTCTCAAAATTTTCTTTGTGTTTTGAAGTATGGAAAGTGATAAGACAACACTTGGACTGACTCAACAAGCATGGACTTATGTGACCTTCATGTCTCTAACTTAGGTTGTGAAATTACAACACCCAAGCCATAGTTCCCAAATGTTTACTGTTCAACAAAAACTGTTGAAGGCCTTTGCAGTTTTATATTTACCTTTGCGGTTGTGCCTTATTTTCCCAAATGCTAACTGCCCTCGGAACGCTCCACGTGGCTCCCTCATGAAGCTTTTCAATTTTCCTTTGCTTCGCTTTTCTGCAGTCTCCAACTGCATGCCACGTGGCTTGCGTTGGTTGTCTTCCAAGTTGGGCCCTCCTCGTACTTTATTAATCTCGGAGCATTCCACATGGATCTCTCTCACGGCTTTCTGTTGGGCGCCTTTGCTACTGTTCTATAGGCCCCGTCTAGGTGACACATGGCGATTTTGTTTATGTGCCGGTTAACTTGGGACTGTCGATGGATCTTTTGTACTTCTTGCTGTCGTGTGTCCTCTCCTATTGCTGCATGGTTTTTTGTTTCGTGTCATGGCCTCGATCGTGCTCTTCTAACCGGCCGATGTTTGTTGTGGTTGCTCGAGATGATTTGGGCCGTTGATCCTTACACATGGTTTGTTCTGTTGCTTATGCATCTTCAAGCGGTGGATTGGCCAATAAATAGGTCTTGGTTTTCTTTTATTAATGTTGATCAAGTTTTGCAAAAAACTCCCAAGCACTGGGAAATAAGCCTCTTGTAATAGCTCCTTTTCAATTAAAGACTTCGGACTGTGCCAAATAAATTCAACCTTTCTATTTTCAAGCATTGTTAGAGCTATTGACCTATGCTGTTATCTTTATTTTGTATGAATGCCTCTTCTTCGGTTTATGTAACCTTTCATAGCCGAAAATCAATACAGATCATTTTTATTTGGCTCTTCTGTGTTAAGATAGAGTTATGCTTGATTACATTATACAAATTAGAGGGTATTTTTGCATGATGAGTGCTTGTGGAGGAAGATAAAACTTAATTAGCAGTATTTAGTGGTTCGGGCCTTTGCATTATTGCACTGTGCTTTGTCGAAATTCATTTAATATTTTGGCGCATTGCCTGTAGTGTAAACTTTACATTCATGCTATCCTCCTTACCTTTTACCTCAACCCACTAAGCGAAGAGTCGGCTTCAATAAAATCTCGGAGGTCACTTAGCTAGCGCACCATATCCCCCAATAGCTAAGTTTCCCATAAAACTGCTGCTACATGCAAAATTCTATGTCAACAGTTCTTTTTCTGGCACGCCCGATGGGACCGCGAACTAGCACATTCGCCTGATCTTTATAAGTGTGTATGAGTCATCGGCCTGTAACTAGGTCACAAACTGCAGCATTCCTTGGCTAGCTTGTACTGCCATTAGTTTTTGTGCATCTGAGAGGTCGCTGAAGTAGCTCTTCACCTCCTCCGTCACCTCCTTCTCCATTATCACCTAATCCACCTGCACCCATGGCTGCAACAAATTATGTAGTCTAGGACTCCGGTAGTCCATTGGTAGCACCTATGCCTCCTGCAGTATGGGCCCCTATCCCTGTCTCGGCTCTAAAAGCTATTCCTAAATATTTTGGGGATGAATCAAAAATACCCACAGAGCATCTACAAGATGTAGCCAACGTATGTCTGGTACATGGCATATCAAACGAGAATGTAGCCCTTAGATTGTTGGCCGCCTCATTCTAAGGAAAGGTGTTGAACTGGTACCGGACCATCGAAGCAGGCACTATAGCTACTTGGGACCAGCTTGAAACCCCTTTTTACGAACGTTTCTCCAATGTTGGTGATAGGTCATCGCTATACCATCAATTGGACAACATAAAGCATGCTCCTCATGAAGCTCTGTCTGATTTCAATGCAAGGTTCCATTCGACCTGGAAGAGAGTGCCTGTTGGCAGCCAACCACCTCTAGATCTGGCTTTTATGTTCCACCTGAAGTCGATAAATGCTAATATTTCCATGATGTTACAGGTTCTGGGTGAAGAGACTCTTCCCGATGCTTACACTCTAGCTGTTGTCGCAAAAAACAATCTGATCGCTGCTGGGAAATTGGCGCCGAGACCCATCATGCCATTGTTCCCCAAATGCAACACTCCAGAAGCTGAAGTTACTTCTACCAGTGCATCTACGACTCCACCCCAATCTATGTACATCTATCCCGAAAGTGCTCCAAGTACAGCCCCGACGACAGCTCCTGTAGTTTCTCCTGTGCCTAATCCCATGGCTGTCGAGATGAATGAGATAAGAGAACAAATGTGGGCTATGACAAATGAGTTGACTACTTTGAAGCGACAGCAATACAGCTATCAAAAGCCAACATATCAAAATTACCAAGGTGGAAAGCCTTTGTACCAATCAAATCAGTGGCAGGATAGGTCACATGGGAATACCTCAGCTGAGCCAAATAACCAGATGGTTCTGGTAACCCTACCTATGCAAACTATTCATCCTAATTCAAATAAGGACCTGGTAGCAGGACAAAACAATTTGGCTGAAGATGCTAACTCATGGTGTTTTCCTTGTAATGATGCACATATGTCGTGAAACTGTCCACAAGAAAATTTGCAACAACAAATCGCGGATCAATGTAGCCAAGGCACCACATCCGTTTTCGGCAATGCACCATATGCCTCTCAACAAATGAACAATGTTGTCCTTACAGCTCAAATACAAGGGATGTCCATCCAGCAAGAGTCAGAAATTGTTCCAGACCAGGCTCTCTTTTCTTGGATGGAGGGAGAAGAGTCAGCGTTTCCGAATAACATCCCTATGGATAAGGTACCCCGAGTGCAATTTGATTACAACACGCGTTCAAAGCGAAGATTCATCAGAGAGTTCGCAATCTCACCTACTCAAGCATCAGCACCACTGGTGCCTAGTCCTACAGCAGGTTTATTTCCCATCCCACCATAGTCTGAAGCGGCTATTCCTGGCTCTTTGAAGCCACTTCTTCTGAAAGCGATGACCCCTGCAATCATCCCTGTTGTGGTTAAACAATCAGACGCACTATCCATCAGGCCTGTATCGACTGTCAAACTAAAGGAGCCAACCACTACAATTCACCAGTCCCGAGCACAATTCAACATAGTGGAACAACTAAAAAATTCATCTGCCAACGCTTCTCTGTGGGATGTCCTGGCTATTCCGGAGCAGAAGGTGTTGTTACAAAAAGTGTTATCAGGTGAAGAAGATGCGAGGATTCCTATTCCATCCACGGAGGAGAAGGTATCCAAGCCTGACCCAGACAAAGTGCTAACAATTCAAAATGAAGAGAATCTCGACTCCATAAAGGAAAGTAAGCCC
Organism: Sequoiadendron giganteum; assembly: GCA_007115665.2. Taxonomy (NCBI): domain Eukaryota; kingdom Viridiplantae; phylum Streptophyta; class Pinopsida; order Cupressales; family Cupressaceae; genus Sequoiadendron; species Sequoiadendron giganteum. The sequence continues at coordinate 637,609,637 of CM021100.1, forward strand.
AAACCTAAGCCTTTCTTTCTAACATTGATTATTGGTGAGAAATTACTACACAACTGTATGATTGACTCTGGTGCTAGCACCACTGTCATGCCAAAGCAAGTAGTTGATGCTTTGGGACTAAAGTATGAGCTGCTAAATAAAGGAGTCATGCAGCTCGATGGAAACAAGGTTGATACTATTGGGATAATCAAGGGATTACCTATGACATTATTTGCCTGCCCTAGTATCACTGTAAATCAGGATACCGTACTCATTGATATCCCTCCTTTATTCAGGATCTGCTTATCCCGAGAGTTCACTGCAAATGTACGAGGATATCTGGCTTTAGACTGGTCACACCTGATTCTGAGGATGAAGCACGGTGTTAAGATGAAACTATTGTCGGAAACCCTGAATTTTGCACATGTTGTTGATGAAGCTCTGCTAAATTTTGAAGCAGCACACACTTCAATTTCTCAGGAAGAGAGGCGCAATGTGGAGTTCCTTGAAGAAGAGGAGGCTACTAGTTCTTGGGCAAAAGACGAAGAGAAGCTGTTGGAAGAATTTATTCATACAGATCCTTTTGAAAATTATCATGCAACTGGCCTCGAAACCTATGTTATACATGAAGAGGAACAGATCATGCCTAAAGTCACTAAGGAACCTGAGGGTGAAGAGTCCCCAGAAATATGGATGTTATACTTTGATGGAGTCAGATGTAAGGTAGGAGTCGGAGCAGGGATTTGTTTGATATCCCCAACCGATGAAAAGACATTGATGTCTTACCGCTTCCAATTTGTGTGTTCCAACAATGAAGCTGAATATGAAGGCCTCCTCCATGGTTTAAGCCTTGCAGAGCAAATGGGTGCAAAGTAGATAAGTGTCTTCGGGGATTCTGAGCTGGTGATTAACCAAATCCGCAGAACTTCAGCCACAAAGAATATCCATATGCGATCCTATCGACATAGGGTCTAGGATCTAATCGACAACTTTGAGGCATTCAATATTCAGGAAATTCTGAGAGAAACAAACGCCGAAGCTGACAAGATGGCAACTATTGGAGCTCAGTTTGAATCGGCTTCAGACCTGTTAAAAAATAAACATGTAGTAAAAGTAATTGTAAGACCCACTGTCCCAGACAACAATCAAGATTGGCAGGTATTTGATAGCGATGCTCATATTGCATCATTCCTCCAGTCATCTAGAGAGTTCGCAAAGCAGCTGCAGCTAAAGATCGCCGAAGCTTACGGAGATCAAATCATTCAATTGAAATCCAATAAGCTCCCGAGGGGTCTAGTCACTGTGAAAAGCCTTTTTGATTTCGATGATGCAACAAGAGATAAAAGGAATCTCATGGCTGACAAAGGTGATTATATTGATTTGCATACTGGAGAGGATAGGAAGCTCAAAGTTGGAAAAGAAGTGTCACAAAAGAATAAGGATAGACTAAGACATTTCTGCCAAGAATATCCAAGTGTAGTTGTCTGGTCATACGATGATTTAAAGGGATATGATCCCAGGATCATCGAGCATACTATTGAGCTAACGGAGGGGGCAAACCTAGTTTTTCAAAAGCAGAGACCTGTGAACCCAAAAATAGAGTCCCTAATGTCATAGGAGCTGAACAAGTTGATCACATCCCGGATAGTGTTTCCAATCAAACACAGCACTTGCATGCCTAACCTAGTGCCAGTCTGGAAGAAAAATGGAGATATATGCCTGTGCGTAGACTTTCGAGACATAAATAGAGCATCCTTAAAGGATCATTACCCCCTGCCTTCAATGGAGGTTATTCTGCAGACAGTAGCTGATTCTGAAATATTTTCAATGCTGGATGGTTTTTCGAGCTATAATCAGATTCGAGTAAAAGAAGAAGACCAATACAAAACAGCATTCACCACGAAGTGGGGAACGTATGCTTATGCTAAAATTTCTTTTGAGCTCCCAAATGCTAGAGCCACGTTTCAGTGAGCTATGGACATTGCTTTTAAAGATTTGATCCACAAGATTATACTCATCTATTTGGACGACTTAATAGTATTCTCAAAATTTGTTGATGATCATTTTGATCATCTGGAGCTTGTTTTCCAGAAATGCCAAGAATTCGAGATCTCCTTGAATCTGAAGAAGTGTGTGTTCGGAGTTCCCTAGGGGAAACTATTGGGATATGTCATCTCTAAGGAGGGAATTGCCATTGATCCAGAAAGAGTCAATGCAATCCGGGAACTTCCGTTGCCTGTCAACAAAAAAGGTGTGCATTCTTTTCTTGGAAAGGTTAATTTTATTAGCCAATTTATTGTAGATTTTATAGACATTGTTCGTCCAATTACTTTAATGCTTAAGAAGGACCAGTTTTTCAAATGGACGACGAAAGCTAGAAGAGCTTTCGAACTTGTAAAAGAGGCTATTTCTTCTGCTCCTATGTTGGTAAACCCCGACTTGTCGAAAGATTTTATTATGTATGTTTTTGGTGGTGGAAATAGTATTGCCATAGTGCTTATGTAGAAGGATGATAAAGATGCAAGGGAGTCCCATGTTGCTTTTTATTCCCGAATTTTGAAAGAATACGAAGTAAAGTATAACTTTGTAGAGAAACAAGCCTTCGCCATTGTTAAAAGGCTTAAGAAGTTTCGACATTTGATATCGTATAATAAAGTGATTGTTTGTGTTTCGCATCCTAGTGTGCGAGAATATATCATGGAAGGATAAATCACTGAGAAAAGAGCCAATTGGATCACTAAGATCCTAGAATACGACATTGAAGTTAAACCTATCAATACCGTCAAGGGAAAAGGACTGTGTGAATATATCACCGAAAATAGTGAAACAATGACAAAGTTTGAAGCCCTGGAACCTGTGTTAATAAATGAAGAGAATTCTCAGAGCAACTGGCTTGATGACAGGATAGATTTCATGCAAACTGGAAGGTATCCAATTGATCTCCTAGCTTTTAAAAGGCATTTCTATCTCCTACAGAATAGCAATTTTGTTCTTTTGGAGGGTGTCCTATTTAAAAGAAATTTTAACGGCATCCTACTGAGATGTGTCAATGAGGAGCAAGCCCAGAAAATATTATATCAATATCATAACAGCCCTGTTGGAGGACATTTTTCTGCAAGAACCATGGTGATTAAGATTATGTGTGCCGGTTATTATTGGCCTACACTTTTTAATGATGCATTTTCATTGATTAAGTCTTGCAAGGAATGCCAATTCTATGTTGGAAAGAGAAAAAATGTTGATATGCCTTTAAGGCCTATAGTGGTAGAAGAACCTTTTTCTCAATGGGGTTTAGACTTCATTGGGATAATCAACCCTGTCTCTTCAACTGAACATAAATGGATATTAATAGCAACTGACTATTTCACCAGGTGGGTAGAGGCAGTGTCATTGAAAAATGCAACAGAGATAGAGATTGTTAATTTTCTCGAAGGATTGGTGGTCAGATTTGGCCCGCCTAAAACAATCATCTCCGATAATGCTAAGGCTTTTATCAGCTCAAAGATGAGCCTTTTCGCTCTAAAATATGGAGTGTTCCTAAAGACTTCCTCTAACTACTATCCCCAAGGAAATGGTCTAGTGGAGTCTACTAACAAAAACCTCCTCAAGTTGATCAAAACGATCGGCTCGGAGCACCAAAAGGAGTGGCATAGGAACCTCCGGACAGCACTGTGGGCAGACCGAATCATGCCCAAACAAATATTGAAGACATCTCCTTATGAGATGGTGTATGGAAAGGAGGCATTGTTTCCTATTTCCACGAAGATCCCCGCCTTACAATTGCTCAAATCTCTGGAAATTGAACAAAATGGAGCAATGGAGGTGCGATTTTCTGAGTTGCTCGAGGTACAAAAAAAAAAAGAGCATGCCCTGCAAGCAATGAATAGCCGCCAGCAAGTAGTAAAGAAATGGTTCGATAAGAAGGATTCGAACCAAGGGCTGCAATGCGGAGACCTAGTGCTTAAATTTAATGAGCGCGGAACAAAGCCCGGACAGCATAGCAAATTTGACAGTCTCTAGGAAGGGCCGTTTAAAATTTACCAGTGTAAACAGTTCAACTCTTTCGAGTTGGAAGATATGGAAGGTAACGCCCTAAGTATTCTATTCAATGGGATACATCTTAAAAGATTCTATTAATTCTGCCTATGTTAGTTTTGTACATTTGTATATATGTAATTACTCTTCCCTGCTTTAAATTTTGATCTTAAGTGCAAGAAATGAAGAAAAAACACAGCAATAATGCAAACATTTGAAAGCAATTGGTAAAGAGGCTGCATTTTCAAGAAAATATATATTTTATATATTCATAGTAGCTAAAGATTTATAATATATATCTGAGGTTGTGGGCCTAGTATTAATATTTGCATAAGTTCGCTACATGTGGAGCTAAGAAGGCTAGAAAAGCAAAAAGGTTCATCACCACCATCATTCTCAATAAAATTCAGTGGGAGGGACTAGCGATCATTGCAACAGGCGGCTCGGGCTCAAAGAATACCATTCTCTCAAAGTCTTCGTACCACTGAAAACTAGAGAATGGCTCAAGATAGTGTATGCGCATCAAGAAATAGCAGCCTACGCGAGCTCTAGCATGATGCTTTTCATGGTTCTCCAGCTCAAACCTGAAAAGAAAAGGCCTAGTGGGAACGATGCCTCCATGCAGTTGCTGCAGGCAAATGTTTCGAACCGAGGGAATCCCATAACCCAATTGGGCTATGCACACAATCTGCTCTCAACCCCTGAGGTAGCGTCGAGGGAAAACCAACTTCGTCAGTTTTAAAATCTTACACTTGGAGATGTTGATGTCCAGCAACGAGGTGACAAAGTGGGAGAAAATGCCGGTATTAACCCAACACTGCTCTTCATAATGCACACAATCCTTCCCAAGGACCCATTTGATGGCTTTCACATATAATAGGTTTTTTGCACACGTCATATGCTTCAGTCACCTGCTGGTAATCTTGCCGAGAAAGGCAGCCCAGGTCTTTCTGTAGGTAAGCCTCACTGGTGTTTCCATCATGTCAGCTCTCCTAGCTAAAATGAAAATTACTAAGGCAAAGAGAGCTTTCTAAGCTAGTCAGGCTAGAGAATGTTGTGATTTGCAGGTTGCAGTAGGGCCTTATTTATAGATTGGATACAGTTTGTCAGTCGATGGAGATTATAATTATCGACTATGCCCAAGTGTGTCACATCACCTCGTTTTCCAATATTGCGACATGCGAGGTGATGGGAAAATGCGAGCATAATTTGCAACTTGCTCTACTAAGCTGCCACGGTCATTCAGTGAAGGGCCAGCTGTCATTGCCAAGTACCTCCATCCTTTCCAAATCGGGATGAAATCATTTAAAAAATCTCTGTTGGGCGACGCGCCCTATATGAATGGAGAAATCAGTTAATGCAAAATGTCAGTGAGTGAGTGCTCACAGGGTTGCCTTAGTTCACCTTTCAAGAAAGGTATGTTTCATCACACGCGAAGGGCTATCAATTAAATGCTCAAGCAAGTGGTTTGGCTGGTTGGCGATCTTTTCACACGGATAAATTGGTAATGCATAATGCAATTTGGTATGAATAAATGACACGTATCCTTTTTCGGCCACCTTTTTCGGCTGCCTTTTTTTAGAAGTGAAAAGGGCAAGTTGTGGCATGCAGGGAAAACATATTTATTGCAGATTCACCAAAGATTATGCAATTAAGGCATTCACAAGAAGAAAAAGTTTTCAAAAAAGCTAAAGGTTTTCACAAAAGCTCTTGCAAATATCAAATGGCCGAAAATGTAGGGAACCCTTCTCAGAGCCTAACCGAAGTGAGTCTAAGTGAATAGATGAGGAATGCCCCTCGCATGTGGCTTTACGATGAAGGTCTTATGCCACTCCAGGCATACCTGCGAAACCTAGCTGGCCCTTCACTCACCCAGTGAACCAGAAGTTATTAAGCTTAGTTCCTCATAGAGAACAGGCAGTGGTCTTGGAGGATTGGGATAACGTCTTTGACCCTGAGTTATCCAGCAATCCTAAAAGCCTAAGAGAGGCTGCATGCGCAAAGATGAAATAGATGTTGGACTCATTTCACAAACGGCTCTGGTTTTGTGGACTCGTGCAGTACATGGTCCCTTTGGTGCATCCTTGCCCAGAGGTCGTAGCAGCATGCACGACATGTTTCGACCCGAACACAGGAATAATTAGCGGCAAGAATTTTTGGGTAGCCATTAGCCCTGTAGTTGTTCAAGATATGTTGTGTGTTCCTTTTCCTTTGAGTAAAGAGGTTGATAATTTTGACATGGACAGAATGCAACAAAAGTGGGGAGAGCTCTAGTTGGGGCCACAGTATTATCACTCTTAAATCAACCAGCCAACAGATAATTCAGCCCCACCCAAATTCCCTTTCAATTTGAAAGCTCTAAAAAGTGGGTCTTCCTCTGTCACTTCTATATTGGCACTAGTTTGTGGCTTGGACTCAGACAAAAGCGTTTCTCAATTTCAAATGAGCCTCAGTTTCATGCGGAAAAAGAATCACGAAAACCCGCTTTTTGACTTTGCAAGAGTTGTTAGCGATGGCATTTGGCTGCAGCTGCAGAAATTTGGGGTCGAGTCTAAGTTCAGGTATTCCTCTTTCCTGACTTACTTAATTTTGCACCAAAACCCAGATTACTTTGCAAGGTTTATTTCCTTGTCAATATTTGATGAGAATGGTTTCCGAAAGCCGGCTTCAACATGGACCCTTATCATGTCAAAAACATATGATTATTATACATTCTTAGATTCATTCATAGCTCCTACCATAAGGGCTTTAGATAAGGCTAGCCTGAATATTTCCAAACGCATATCGTCCCAACAGAAGTCTTGGTTGGGGAAATTAACTCTGCCCTACAATTGGTTCTTTGGTGTAGATTTCACCATGCTGCACTTGCCAGGTTTCGTCTGGGAACCTTTCCACCTTCCCCGTTTTCTCTCCAATAGGGTGTTAGCATTGGAGGCAATGAGGCAGCTGTGTACCCTTGACGATGATTACTGGGGAGGAAAATACTTAACCTCCCATTTGCTGCTGTCGATCATGTTTGGTTTTGTATCGCTGATAAAGAAGAGGACCGCGAAGATTGATACCTCAGTAGTCCTACTTTCAAAGTTGGGTCACCTCAGGTTGGTACTAATAGATGATCCATGGGATTATAACCCCGAAAATATAATTTATAGGGAATCGACATCAAGACCCTGCATTCGCCTCGGCCATTATGGGACCTCTGAAGAAATTATGAGGAGGGAAATTTGAGTAGATATGTAGGCCTTGAATATTTGCCTATAGTGAATGATCGACCACCATGGCTGAATTTTTATCACATCGTGGGAAGGGTCAACCCAAAGCTAATGATCGACCCTTCCCTTGTCACCCAATTGAAAAAGCTCAGTTGGGCATCCGAGAAGATGCAGGCTTTCTGGGTTTATCGACAGGAGATTCTGGCAGATGGCAAGCTGCATAACACAGTGGCCCTCGATGAGAAATTTGATGACATTTGGGAAAATGAACATCCGGATGTTGAAAATTTTCTGAACCACTCAACATCCGTGCAGCAATATTGAAGAGAGGAGGCTACCATGGAATCTGAGGAGGAGGTAACTCAGAATCCCCCCGCCATTGCCAATAGTCCAATACCTGAGAGGAGTGTTGGTAAATCACCTGTGGAAGAGGAAGAGCCGCACCAACAAGCATCAGAACCAGCCGCTTCCTCTAAATCAAAAAGGAAGTGGATAAAGACTACCAGTGGTAAGAAACAGGTCGTTCATGATCTTGAGGAGTCTCCAAAGAAGAAGCGACAACGAACCGAGGTCGTTGTAGAGCAAGAATTATCAAAGGAGGGAGCGGTCGAGATGGCTACAGCTCTGCATGAGCATAAGGTAACCTTTCCTCCCTCTTCTCTCTCATCTATGTCTCTGGTCTTACCTTCCTCTGCCCCTGTGTTTTCCTCTGCCCCTGCAAATTCATCCGCGCCATTTTGCTCCGCCATTGGATTTGTCGGGCATTCTGGTCTCACCCCTTCTGGTTTTACACCTTCAACCTCCGCTTTCCATACCTTATCCGGAAGGTAGTTTGGCGTAATTTGTGAACTCGCGGGTCAACAATTTTTATCTCCAAGGCCCAGCCCTGTGGTTGGTGCGTCTCCAGCTTTCCCTTACACTGTCACCTCATATCCATCCCCTCCAAGTGGCCAATTCATCCCACCATTCTCCTCGGTGATTATAATGTGACCCAGCAAGACTTCCAATACGTCAGATACACTATCTTTCCCCCTGGTCGTCCCTCAGGAGTATCCTTTTGCTAGCAGACTGGGTATCCTAGCCCAAGAATATTTCTCGCAAGTTGATGCAAATAGAAGCGTCTGCGCCAACCGGATTGACAAAAGAAGAGTGAAGGATGCAACCAGGAAGGCGGAGCCCCACTTGCAAACCGTTTTCAATGAAAGCTAGAACTCCTTGATGTTCACAAAGATCACTCCTAATGTGATCAAGACGATAGGCGAGATGCAGCCCAGTGACTATTATGTAAATGCTGTCAGGTTAGATTTGCGGCAGGCCCGCCCGTAAGATAAAGTTGAGCTGATAGAGGAGACCCAAAAAATAGTGACTACTGATTTTCTCAAGCTCAGCAGGTAGGAGAAGAAGAAGGATGATAAAATCACAGAGCCAAAAAATAAGGTCGACATCTGGGTAAATAAGTTTAAAGCCCACGAGAATGAAATAGGTCGGTTGGAGAAAGAAAGGAGTACTTTCGAAAGTAAAATCAAAGAGTTGTAGAATTTGAGCGAAGAGATCGTTCTGACTCTCTAACAGAAAGTTGAGCTACTTCAAGCAAATGAAGAGTTGTTCTGGGTGAGTGAGGAGAGACTCCGAGCAAAGGAGAATGAGCTCCGCGCTGAGTCTGACCTGCTAATTGAAGGAATGAAAGAGCTCCGGCAGAATACAACTGCCAAAATTACTGAAGTGAACACCAGCCTAGAGTTGGAAGTTCAAAAGACTAAGTAGGCCGAATCAGCCCTGGCAAAAAAAGAAAAGGAGATTCTTGCCTTGAAGGATCAGGTGTCTGGATTAAACAGAAGCTTGTCAGAGCTAAAGGAAAGCTTAGGTAGCAGGGAGGCAGAATTGGATGCCCTAAAGACCCAACCTCTTGCGCCCCGGATGAGCTCATTGGAAATTGTCAAAGAGTTGCATGCATCATATTAGGACAAGGTGAAGGCTTTGTGCCTTACTCTGTAGCCCACCTTAAATTTCATGGTGCAAGCAGCTAGCCTCTGCGGGACAGTAAGTGAGTCGATACAATAGGTCCAAGAGTTAACTTCTGACAAGGTTTCGAAGGCTAGAATTTTATTGGGTAAGTTGTATACCGCTTCAGATGAGGCATTGAGTAGCGTGGGCATCAACGACCGAACGATGGCAGCTTTGGGCGTAAGTAGTCTCATCTCTATGCACGAGGCCATTCAACAGGTAGTAGATTGCAGAGCTCGGTTAAACCAGGTTACCAGTGACATGCAAGCGAAGTTTTCCTGCTTGAATCAGAAGGGTTTCCCTTCACCTTTCATTGTTGACCAAGCAGTAGCGGGTGTGGAGCATATTGTTGAAATGATTGAAGAAAATAAGCAGGATCTTTTTGTCTTCCAAACTTTTGATCAATCTCCGACTATTGAAGAGATCAAGGGAATCGTCCATCAACTGGGGCAACTTTTCTTCCAATTCGAATTGGAAACCAAAGTATCAGGCAGATTGCCTTTCAAGGCAATTATTGATCTTAGACTGGCTCATGAGCATCTACGAGCTCTCTCTACACCAACAAATGAGGTATGGACCAATCTGCAGGCTGCCCTATCGAGGTTGTAAGCATTTTTGTTGCTGAGCCAAAGGTTTCTGGGTTTCTCTTTTCCGCAAAGTGAAAAGCCCCTATGAGTCACCAAACTGTTCAAAAAAAACTGTCGAAGGCCTTTGCAGTTTTACATTTACCTTTGCAGTTGTGCCTTATTTTCCCACATGCTAACTGCCCTCGGAACGCTCCACGTGGCTCCCTTGCGAAGCTTTTCAATTTTCCTTCGCTTCGCTTTTCTGCAGTCTCCGACTGTGTGCCGCATGGCTTGTGTTGGTTGTCTTCCAAGTTGGGCCCTCCTTGTACTTTATTAATCTCGGAGCGCTCCACATCGATCTCTCTCGCGGCTTTTTGCTGGGCGCCTTTGCTACTCTTCTACAGGCCCCATCTGGGCGACATGTGGCGATTTTGTTTCTGCGTCGGTTACCTTGGGACTGCCAACGGATCTTTTGTACCTCTTACTGCTACGTGTCCTCTCCTGTTGCTGCATAGTTTTCCATTTCATGTTGTGGCCTCGCTAGCGCTTTGCTAACCGGTCGATGTTTGTTGTGGTGGCTCAAGATGATCTGGGTCGTTGATCCTTACATGTGGTTTGTTTTGTTGCTTATGCATCTTCAGGTGGTGGATTGGCCAATAAATAGGGCCTAGTTTTCTTTTATTAATGTTGATCAATTTTTGCAAAAAACTCCCAAGCACTGGGAAGTAAGCCTCTTGTAATAGTTATTTTTCAATTAAAGACTTCGAACTGTGCCAAATAAATTCGGCCTTTCTATTTTCAAGCATTGTTAGAGCTATTGACCTGTGCTGTTATCTTTATTTTGTATGAATGTTTGTTCTTCAATTTCTGTAACCTTTCATAGTCAAAAATCAATACAAATCATGTTTATTTGGCTCTTTTGTGTTAAGATAAAGTTGTGCTTGATTACATTATACAAATTAGAGCGTATTTTTGCATGATGAGTGCTTGTGGAGGAAGATAAAACTTAATTAGCAGTATTTAGTGGTTCGGGCCTTTGCATTATTGCACTGTGCTCTATCGAAATTCGTCTAAGACTTTGGCGCATCACCTGTAGTGTAAACTTTACATTCATGCTATCCTCCTTACCTTTTACCTCAACCCACTAAGCGAAGAGCCGGCTTCGATAAAATCTTGGAGGTCACTTAGCTAGCGCACCATGTCCCCCAATAGCTAAGTTTCCCATAAGAATGCTGCTACATGCAAAATTCTGCGTCAACATTTACTTTGATTAATGTACCCTAAAATCAAAACCAGAATGTTCAGAAACCTTTAAGGAGATATCCTTTCAAAAGGGTGCAAACATAAGGCTTCTCTCACAAGTATGCACTAAATCAAAGGGTTTGTGGTTCAACCATCTCATTCAGTGTTTGTTTTGAATGTGTTCTTTTTTCTTTAAATCAAACATAGAATTTGATGTCAAACTTTTTTTAATGTAATGGGCCAATTTTAACATAAACCAATTATTAAAACCCTAGGGGATAGACACCATTCTCTTAGGTAGGCCTACCTCATGCTCCGAAGAGACATGCAACTTATGGTGTGGGCCTATAGTCAGACATGGCAAGTAACTTCTCAAAAGTAAATTTTTATGCACCACTTTCAAAGAATGTTTTTGGATATTAGGGTGGCCTCTAAAACAATTTGGTTCTTAGTGGTAACTATGAACGTGAAAATATGACTCACCCACTAGCCACTTAAGGCTCTTTAACCATTCTCATTCCACTTAAGGTATGGGATTAGGTGCAGTTTGTTGTGAGCACATCTTGAAGCTACTTTCTTACGATTTTGCAACCTTTAATATAGCCCACCAGTAAACGTTCTTCAAGACCTTGCAATGAGTTCTCTAGCATGGGATGTGTCTCAAAACAAGCCCCCTCTCTAAGGTAAAATTTGGAAAATAAAATGCAAAGCTCAAAAAATGTTTTTTTCTCACCCAAGATCGCCACAAGGTGCGAGGGGAGAAAAAAACACTTTAGCTTTCCAATCACTGTATGCACAGAAAACACTTCATTACAAATTGATTCATTTTAAACACCTTGAGTGATGTTATCCCCAAAAAATTGTGAGTAAAGCAAAACAAATTTCTTTTTAACTTGCACCAATACGAAGTGTTCAAGACAACAAGCAGTTAAGATAGCAATGGTGAAAAATCATAAAGAAAAATTTGTTCATTTTTATGAGCTCCAATAGAAGTGTTTCTAAGAAAAGAAATCCTAGTCCTCTCTTGGTCAACAAATGTAAAATGTGTGTGCCTCAACAAAATGGAAAACATTTTTCACCCCTTTTTTTATGCACCAAAATTTAAAGGTTCCTAATTATGAAAACATGAAATGTGTTCATTTTTTAGAGCCCAAAATTGAAGTGTTTTTGTTCTTTTTATGAGCATCAAATGAAATTTCCTAACTTAGAAAGCTTAAAATTGGTTCATTTTAACAACACCAAAATCAAATGTGAGTTCGTTGTTGTTCATTTTTAGTGCATCAAACGAAAGTTCCTAACTTAGAAAAGCTTAAATTTTTGTTCAATTTTTAATAGCACCAAAACTAAATTTGAGTTTGGTTTTTGTTCATTTTAGAGAACCAAATGAAATTTCCTAACTTAGAAAGCTTAAAATTGGTTTATTTTAACATCGCCAAAATCAAATGTGAGTTTTTTGTTGTTCATTTTAGTGCACCAAATGAAATTTTTCCCTAAGTTAATAAAAAAATGTTTGTGGATCAAAAAAATCTTGGACCGATCGTCTTCCCTATAACAAAGGTGTTAGATGTTTTCATAAAAAAAAATGCACCATAAATCCTGCAAGATCTTCCCAAGAGATGTTATAAAATTTTCAAACACAACACACAATCAAATATTAGGGTTAGATAATTGATTAAGCATCAAAAACCCTACAACCTAGACCAAATTGTGAGGTAAGTTAACTTTAAGTGCACTAATGAAAAATTTAAATGCATAAAAATTTAAAACCACCTATATCATTGCAAAGATCATGTAATTGTACCTCATTTTAAAAAAAATCATTGAAAAATACTTTTGCATGACCAAGATATGGTCATTTAAAGATAGAGTAAACAAAGGTCCTGATTACTAGTCAATAGCGCGTCTGTCAGAAGAAAATGTGAGTTTCTTAAAGAAAAATCACCATTCCCATGGCAAAGGAAACCTTCTTAGAGAAAAGGTGACCTTATAGCAAATGCGAATTTTTGGGCTTGGCAAGAGCGAATTTATTTTGTGCAACGGCATGAAATGCCTTTGTGAATCCCTCTGGAGCCCTGTAGCTTCAATTCAACTCATGAAAACATTACTATTGAGGACTATTGGTCCCACCAGGTGTGCTAGAATGTCTGAGGGGGAGAACGAACATTAGATTTGAATTCAAGATGAACAAGAATGCAATTTGAAAAAGGAATCTAATCTAAGTCAAATGCACAAATCTAAAATCTAAAACTCCTACACATATGAGATTAAGCTATACTATTGCAAACATAATAAGGAACCCACTGATTACCAAATGAAATGAAAGAAAAATATAGTTTTACCATCCCGTAGCGGAGTGTATTCACTTGATGTTGGATTTCTCTTATCACAACCGATCCTCCAAAGTTCATGTGCAAAGTGTGGATGAATGCTTGGTTGATCGAAGGAAGGAATGAAGCTCTCTCAAGGATGATCTCGAGAGCACTTCGTTGCATAAGGCATGTTGATTCTTTGATCCTTATTTGTGAGGAGAGAGGTTTGTTATATAGAAAATGAGATTTGAAATGGATGATCAAGATCGTTTTGAAGAATATCCAGATCAACAGTCGGAGTGTGTTGAGAGGAATTAGACATGAGAAAATTGTACAAAGTTGATTGCACAACTTGGGTGATTGAGAAATAGATTGGCTAGTCGGGAATGTGATTGATCAGTTAATAGATTTAGATTGATCAGTAAGGATTGTGATGGCTTAGTTAGGAATGTGATGGCTTAGTTAGGAATTTTCATTGATTAGTTAACAGAATAGATTGTTCAATTAACAATTTGGATTGATTAGTTAACATATTAGATTGCTCAGTCAGTAATCATAATTTGCTCAATCAAAAAGTGGGTGAGGAATATGAATTAATTGATTTAATTAATTAATTCCTTTTTGGAGTTGAACGTGCAAATCAAGTTTGACTTTTACAAACAAAGTTGCATTAGTTTGATTTGATTTTTGATAATTGATTTGAATAGTTTGATTTAATTATTCAAATTTTTGGAGAGAAAGTGTTGTAATTAAATTATTATTTAATAATTTAATCTACTTAGAGGAATAAGGTGTTTTAGTGATGTAATTAAATAATTGGCATTATTTAATCAATCAGGACAAAATAAAGTGGGATTAGGACTTTATTAAATAAATGTGATTTATTTAATTGGTCGAAATGATGAAACATGAATTAATCAAATAATGTTGTTTTATTTAATTAATAGTAGAATTAGGTTTTTTAGGACTTTATTAAATAAATGAAATTTATTTAATTTATCTAAAATGATGAAAAAGTGAATTAATTAAATAATGTTGTATTATTCAATTAATAGATGAATAAGGGTTTTTCATGTCGTTTTGATGTGGTGTGATGTGGGAATGTTGTGGTATGATTCTGAGATGATCTGAGACATTATGGGATGATTTCGAGTCATTTCGAGATGTTACGGGATGTTGTTTGATGTTTTTCGATGTTGTTAAATGTTGTTCAATGTTGTTCGATGTTGTTTGATGTTGTTCAATGTTTTTTGATGTTGTTTGATGTTGTTTGATGTTGTTCAATGTTGTTCAATGTTGTTCAATTTTGTTTGATGATGTTCGATGTTGTTCGATGTTGTTTGATGTTGTTCAATGCTATTCGTTTGATGATGAATTAATTAAATCATGTTAAATCACTTAATTAATAGATGAATATGAGTGCCAAAATGCTAGTTCACGAGCTAGGAAATTTTTAGGTGTCTACAAATACTAATAAAATTCGATATAGACTATGTTGACAAAAAATCCATCAAAGGGCAAGTGATAGCTAACCAACTAGTTGAAGCACCAATAGAAGTCCATCAGCCACTAATAGTAGAATTTCCAGATGAAATTATCCTTGTTGTAACTCCACCAACCCATTGGACTCTATATTTTGATGTTGGTGTCCTATTTCTCACACCTCAAGGAGACAATATACCTAAAGCATATAGAATTTCCTTCGCATGTACAAAAATTATCACCAAGTATGAAGCACTGATCATAGGGCTCAAAATGGTCATGGAATGGAAGACCAAAGAACTACCAGTCTATGGAAACTCCTGGCTAGTCATAAGTCAAGTGAACAATGAGTATTAGACCAAAGATGATAAGTTTATGTCATATAAGAGAATGGTAGACGGCTTCAAGCAATACTTCTTATTCATCCTCTTTGAATAGATCCCTAGAGTCAATAATATAGTTTCTAATCTTATGGCCACTAACGGTTCACTTCTTGACATTCCATAGAACATTCCTAGATATGAATTCCTCATGGATCAATTGCTTACACCAATGTTTGACATCCCAAAGTCTGAACTCGTATGTGATGTTGTTGGTCTCAATTTTCCTTGGTACTAAGACACATTTTCTTATATCCAACATGATATCATACCCCCTCACCTAGCTATTAATCAAGAGAAAATGTTTATCCGTTGAACTGTACGATTTACCATCCTTGGAGATACCCTATATCATCAAAGTTTAGACAGTACTTTACTCTGATCTCTCAATCCAAAAGAATCACAAACTACCTTGCAAGAGGTACATGAAGGCATTTTTGGGTCCCATGTCAGCGAGCCTAACCTAGTCCAGAATTTGCTACAAATCATGTACTACTAGCCATCAATGGAGCAAGAATCCATACATTTTTCCAAGAAGTATCATCAATTCCAACAACATGGTGATTTTGTGCATACACCTACACAAGAGTTGTGTCCCATCACTACCCCATGGCCTTTCTCTCAGTGAGGACTTGTCCCAATAGGAAATATATCAGCAACCTCATCCAATGGACACATATTCATCATAACTACCATGGAGTACTTTACAAAGTGGATAGAAGCTATTCCTTTAACTTATATCACAGGTAAACAAATAACCAAGTTCATTCTTAACTATTTTCTATGTCGATATGGTATCCCATAGACTATCATAATAGACAATGGAACTTTGTTTAAGAACCAAGATGTCTGTGAACTTTGCTTGAGATTCTCGATCCAACATTGCTTCTTAACCCCATATTACCCCCAAAGAAAAGAACAGGCCAAATCATCTAATAAGACCATCTTGAAAATTCTAAAGAAGACTATTAATGACACTGACTGCAACTAGCACCTATAGCTAAGTCCAACCTTATGGGATTAGCAAACCAATATCTGCACACTTATAGGTGACAATACCTTTTCCTTGGTATATGGATCTAAAGCAATATTACCTATAGAGGAAGAGATCCCATTCTTGAGAGTATCATTGAAGGATCTTGTTAGCAACAAAGAATATCTGGTATCCAAACTCAACGAGCTTGAACTCCTAGATGAAAGATGCTTGAGTGCATTGAACCATCTCTAGGCTTATCAAAATTAGCTCAAGCAAAGCTATAATAATATAATTAGAAATAGAAACTTTTAGGTTGGTGACTTGGTACTGAAGGTAAATTAGAAGATCTAGCTGAATCAATATGGGAAAGGTAAGTTTGAATCAAACTAGCTAGGTCCCTATATCATCACAACAAGTTATGATTTTGGTGTGTATCAGTTAGCTACCCCAGAAGGTGAACCCTTGCTAGAACCACTTAACAATGACCATCTAAGAAGTTCTACACCTGAAATATCAAAATATCCCACGAAAAAGGGAAAAAATCCAAAAAAATCCAAAAAATCAAGAAAAAAGAAAAAGAGAAATAAATCATCCTTTAAGTGAAAACCACCTTGTGCGCTTCTAGGATAGGTACCATAGTGAAAACCTAGTAAACAGGTGCTATGATTGAATAAATCTAGCATCCCCATCTATCTGATATTTCCATCCTTCTATCACATATGCTCCATCTTACCCATCTTATTATAGCATCCATTTCACTCCATCCATTGCATGATAAAACATGCACCCAACCATGGCTTGATAATTGATCAAGTGTTGAACCTTGTTGCACCATCCCTATTTGTTATCTATTTTTATCCACCTATCCCTAATAAGAGTAATCTTGTTCCAAACTGGGGGAAACTTCTCAAACCTAGTAGGTGGATTAGATCCTTGTTTATCCCATCATTCGTGTAAAACCATCAAAACACAAAAACACTTGTAAAAACCCAACAAAATCCAAAAACAATTGCAAAATGGTCAAAATCCAAAAAACCATCAAAATCCCAAAAATATTTGTATGCTTTGAGTCAAATAATCAAACTACATTGTCTTTGAGCTTGAACGTAGGCAAGTGCATCAATCGATGATCCCCTAAGGCACTAGGTTGATCCCCTTAGGTCCCCCTCTTGGTCTCTAAATCTCTCAAAAAGCACCAAAAAAATTCAAATATCATGAAAATATTTTAAAAATAGCATCAAATGACCTCAAAAGCACCAAAAACATTTAGAAAACCTCAAAAATCCTATCTCCATTATCACCTATATGTAATAAACTCTCCATCCATAATAAATGAATCATCATCTTCACCATTTAACAATACAATCGACAAGCAAAGCAACATCAGAATCCAAAAACTTCCAAGCAAACAATCATGAAGACTTGATCATTATCAAACGAAAACAATGCCTGAGTGTTAAACTACCTACCTATTGGAATCATCATCAACATCCTGACATTTTTATTAATGTATAAATCATTCTTACAATAGACATCATTGATGGATAACACATCCTGAAACACCAAACATCTATGGCAAGTGATAGTACAACATTGTTTTTATCTTTTGTGATCTTATCTTTTGATTTGTCTTATTGCCTTATTCCCACGATCTCTCAAGGATGTCCATAAGAATTTAGAGAAGAATGAATGGGGGCATTGATCTTGTCAATTTTGTTTTTTCTATTTGTTGGATGTTTTTGCAATACCACCATGGCGAACACTTGCTTTGTTGTTTCTGTGGAAGTCATTTTTGGGGCATTTTTGTGTAGTGGTGGCATGTTAGGTTCTTCATACCTCTCATGCAACTGGTCTAAAATGTTTCAAAAATTCTCACCCATACATTCTAATAGGGTTTGTGTATGTCTGGTATGAGAAAGAATACTCCTTGTTTGTGGATTCAAAGTCCATGCAATAGATACAAATCCACCTTGGTCATTAACACCCTAGTGAATCATGTCTATTTGCTATATTAATAAAGATTTCTAAAAACACTATTGAGTTCTCCATGAAAGAAAAAGAAAAATCATCATTATCATCTCATCATGCATATCATTAATCATAATCTATGAAATTGGATCAAATCATTCTATTTTTCTTCTATCTCTAATCCTACTAACACTTCTTCTAGCTAACATCTTCATCCTACATCACAAAATTAATAGTACCACATGCATCCTACATCCATAAACTCATTAGCATATCATATCCATCATATCATAGAAAATCATAAATTCATAACATTATCCATTGCATGCATGCAACATCATAAATCATCCATATCATATCAAATCATTAGAAAAGTACCAAAAACATGAGCATATCATCATAAATCATATACATATCCATCAACATATCATAAACACATAATAATTTCATAAGCATCGCATAACACATCACATGTCGTATCAAAAAATGGTATCTTGTATATCATCAAATATGGAAATGTCAAATACATCATCAATTTCATGTGTGATAAATCATATCAAAAAAATATACGAGGCATCAGATGGGTTGATGAATGTATATACAAAACAAATATGTCTATATCCAATCTTTGACATAATAACATAAAGATCAAGAAAAATCAGATCATCCCTATTGACCATCCTCGAGAGAGAGAGGGGTTTCTCCCCATCCTCTCTCTCGAGAGGGGGCTTCTCTCAATCATGTTGGTATCTATAGTTGTGTGTAGGAGACTGGTGTGGCTTTAGGATCAAATAAGAAGGATGTCTCAAAGGTTTATCGATTGATTGGCCACCTAACGAATCTTCACCTGTATCTGATCTCCAAACCCCAAAGTGAGGGTGTCTTGTCACTCTAGGAACCTAAGACTCTTAAAGTGTCTTATAATAAATAGCCTCTACAAAAGAATTATCCCACTCAACTTGATATTGATCCCACATAATAGAAGAAGATAGTGCAATATCTACTACTAACCACAACTTTCTCTCAGTGGCTAACTCCAACCTCAATGCATCTCTCTCAGTCTTGATAGTGTCATGCTCTATAGTCAATGCAACAACCTATGCATTTGCAACCTGTTTTCGATCAATCTTGGCATCCCTCTCAATAGCTCTCACATCCCTCTTCATTGTAATCTATGCAATCCTTGCAACCATATCTTCCTATAGGGGGGGAGCCTGTGGAGCCTATTGCTACCCATCATCCTTGGGTACCCCATCATACTGTACTTGATCGTCATATTGTTGGTTCCCATCATGCTCATCCTGAGCTCTCTAAATTTTCTCATGTACAATACGTGTCCTCTTTCTATCTCCCCTATTTCCACCAATACCACCCATCCTCCGAACCTATCCAATAATTGGCTCAGCGCTAGCTAGAATTGTAAACCATAATGGTTATTTACATTCTCACCACTACTCATAATCCTTGGTAGTCCCGGGATTTGGAGGACCAACCACCCATCCCCAGCCAATAGGTGCAAGTGCTCTAAACTCTATGACTTATCTACCTAAATCTTCCCTTGGTTCCCATGCATTGACCTCTCAGGTTGTGTGTCCAAAACGTGCATGGTAATTATCTGTTGGGTGGTTTTTCCTCTCTGTAAACTGATAGAGAACTCTCTCTAGAAGATATCTCTTTAAGTATAATGTCAACCCTGCCTATCAACCAGAATGTTTGTCTGCAATATATCAAATGATCATGGTCATTAGTCCAAGCCTTGCATGTTAGATAGGGTCACCAAATGAACTCTACCATGTCATCAAAAATGTCTCTCCAGTAAGATAGTCTGTCAGGTTGTGTATAGTGCAATTAATCTGAATATCTATACGTATAGGGATCATCAAGATCCCATCTATCAATCCCATCTATTTGATTCACTATAATCCACTCCCATGCCCATACGTGGAGGATATTCATGCATTTCAAAATGCTACTACCACTGGGGTAGACTGCTTCATGTATATATCTCTGTATAGATGAGCAAGCACACAAGGACTGCATGCTCCATCATTTGCTCGATACAAATCCCCTAGCCAATTAGGAATCCTCATGCTCTACGATCAAGCATCAAAGGCCTAATGATTAGTCCTACTAGTACCATAACCATAGGGTATGCATCATCAACGAACGGAGTCAAGTCAATCTTGGAATCAATAATTGTAAGTTGGTGTGTGTCAAGTAATCACTGCATGAAAAGGTACCCATCCAAACATCATATGTCACCATCACTTTGTGAATCAAGATCCTTAAGATCCTTCATATGTCCTCAAGAGTGAGTGTGCACTCTCTAGTAGGTAGATGAAAAGAAGAGGTCTCTAATCTACATCTCTTAACTAGAGCAGTCATCGTAGCCTTATGTGCTCTGATCTCGGACATGTATATGATATGTTGCAACCCTACATCATCTAAGAAGTATCTCTCTAGATCCTGGAAGCCAACTATCTCGTCCAACAAATTTTGAGGTCATCACTCTCATGAATATAATGGTTTAAGAATTGCCTACAAACATTTAACCCACAATGTCAAAATTTTGCTAGAAAATCAAATCAAGAACTTAAATTTGAAAGAAAACTAGCTTAAACATTCATTTTTAACAATACTGAGCCTTTTCTAGGATGATAGTGATCCTATCTTAGCGGCCTTGTTTTACTATGATAACAGCTCTTTAACACAATAGCAGGCCTATTACCACTACAATAGTGACACAGTAGAATGATAGCAGTAAACTTCCTTAGTTTTCAATCGTGTGGTTGTTTTCAATGACTGTGATTACACAATAGTGATGGGTTTTTACTATGGTGGTGTGATTCCATAATAGCATGAAGTTTTAAGGAAATCTCAATCATCTAACCTAGTATGCTAGTGGAATTATCACATTAATAGTGGTAGAATCCTAGAATTATCGCTATCATCCTAAAAAACTTTGAACATTAAATCCAAAAACATAAAAAATATAAAACAAGAACCAAAAGATACATACTGTAATTCCTACATCGGCTAGTTGTTGGTACTGATGAACCACATCCACTCGATGTGGTGCGCTCAAAACTTGTGCCATCATGAATCAACAATCATAGTTGAAGATCACCAAAGCTCTAAAATTTCCGAAGGCTGAAAGTGCAAATGAGGGGTAAATCAACCCTGAATCACTATTTAACCCCCCAAACCCTAATTTTTACCCTAGGAAACCCTCCTAGGTTAAATTTTGTGCATCTTGGATCATCCTGAACCTTAAACGTGACCCCTAGGCCCTAATTTTTCATTCTCTATACAATTGAACTACTCCTCAACCTTGTCACAAGCCCAACCTAAAAAATTATTTTTTTCATCTAATCTCTCAAAAGGGCAACCCAGCATCTTATCATCCTTCTGCTAACTGTCAGGGCACAATGGGGCATCATCAAAAAAAATTATCTTTATATGATCTCAAATTCTTTGAAACAATGCAACAAGTACATTGTGTCAAAGAAGGGCAAAATCTAGACATGTTAAAATTCCTTAACGCATATCACACATCTTGAATTATATTTTTCCATTGTTGGCATCACTTTCATTACTCATCCTTGTATTCCACTTTATTTGCATCATTAATCTACTTGTAACATAATTTTCATCAATTAACCCTATTTCTCTCTATTAATTAAATGATTCTAAATTGTTTAATTAATTCATCCATTTCATCACTAATATTCCTCTATATCACCCTAATTGGATAATTCCTAAATATTTAATTAGTATCATCTATTTCTCATAATTCCATCATAATTAAATAATATAGATTATTTAATTATCCTATCCTAATCTTCTTGTCACATGAATTAAATAATTCTTAATTATTTAATTATCCTATTTTCCCTCCACAAAGGATATTCCCATGGAATGTTCCATTTCAAAATATCTCAATCAACTTGTCTCAACCATTCTTGACCCTTGATCTTGAAATCAATCCTCATCCATTGATCTTAAATATCTCAACCATTTTCCTAAAATGGTGGAGCAAGCTTGATTTCTAACTAATCTCCTCCATCCATCCTCCTTGATTCACTCTCCTTTGTGGGTGTTCTTGATCAATCTCAACCCTTTTTTGTGGGGTTTCTAACTCAATGTCATCGATTGATCCATTTTCATCAAATCTATAAAATAACCCTCACTCCTCTCACAATTCATCTAGAGAATTTGTGAAGAGGTCATGTCCAAATGAGTCTTGATAAAATTTAAGCATTCACCATTGCATTCTAGGTCATATTATTAAGCTTTTGCAATCATGGAGGCTTTGTGTAGACAAGCAATCCAGCATATCAAATTAACACAAATACACTCCACCATGAGATGGTAAGATTGTGTAGTTTGAATTCATTTGTGTTTCAATTTGATTGAGCTAACTTTATTGTTTGAATTCATAGCTATGGTAATTGCATTTCATGAGTAGGTTGGTTCTAATCCTTGTTTTGGTTTCATTTTTATTTAATTCATTGATCTAATCTATGTACATTTTTCTCCTTATAAATACATAATTAATTTCCATCATTTTCTTACTTTGTGAGTTGTTTTAAAATGCACTTTAGACTTAGCAAGTCGCACACTACTTAAGTTGTCCATTGAGATGCTTTATTTTAAACTCAATACACATATTTTAAATAACTTGTATTATATTGATTAGAGCACATTATATCACATAAAATTTCATAATATATGTATATATTATTATTTTTACTTGAGGATTATAAGTTTTGAAGTGAACAGCTATTGATCCCATATGTCACATATTTGGCAATATTTTGATTAATATGTGAAATAAATATTTACAAGATATATTATTAATTTATTTTAATACTAATATGAATAATCACAATTTCTATAACAATAATTGGACCATGTATAACTATTGGCCCCTCTCTCCTACCCATGAGAGGTTCTGAATGCGAGCACTCTGCAACTTTAAACCTCACTAAAGAAGTATTCAAAGAAAAAATGTTACATTAAATTGGTTGATAAACAGGAAGGCAATATTTTTTTTGGTTGTACAGTTATGAGGAGGTCTCAACAATAAAAAATTAACTCCAAAATATGGATAGTGTGCAATAGAGATGATCCAAAGATTAGAAATTAAACACTCAATGGATGATGACATCTCCAGAGAGTTTGTGTGATAAGCTTGAGCTTGTTCCAACAAACACATTCTTGATATTTATAGGTAGTTAGTTGCATCTACCAAAAAAATGTGACCCCTAGTGTAGGTATGTGTGGTGAGTAGAAATCATGAATTTTGATGTAGGGATATTGTTGAGGATGCTCTTGAGGGTTTATGGCACATCAGTAGTAAAAGCCAATATATGGGCACTACAAAATATAGTAATTGTTGAGTGCAAACTCTTATAATAGCAATCACACCTCTATTATTGCTAACCAAGCTACCCTCCAAACCATTTTTTTATGAATTGAACCATTGAAAAAAAACATGTTGCCAAAGATATTGAGTCAGTCAAGACACAAAGAAATTTCAAACTTGGAGATATGACCAAGGGTGAGAATGTTGAGCAGGTTGAGGTAAGATGAATGAAAAATAGCAATGTCATTGAGTGGAATAGAAATTTCATGGAGAAGATGAAGGAGGTCATAGAGGATTGAACAACGGTGAAACCCTTGCAAAATAGCATCAAAATAGAAAAACATTTGAAAAAAGTATCACCACAAAAACATTAGACCAAATCACTTTCCTTTAAATGTTGTTAAACACCAAAATTGAAAGCTTGAAGACTATGAAAATGAACTAGAATTTTCATGACACTCTTTAATGTGTTTTTCATGTTGAATGTCTACCACAAAGATGGAGATAAAGGAAATGCCCTCTTGAGGTTGATGCATAAAGTCCTAAGTGGCCATGGGAAGAGAAAAATTCTCAATGGAATGTTTCCAATGCCAAAAAAACACCATACACCTCCATAAAATTAAGTGATCATGCCTCCATGCAATCTACATATGGGATCTGAGGGCCTATGAACACAACTTGGAACTAAGAGGAGATTGTCCAAATAGGAAAATACACCCAAATCAAAAATACAAGAACAACCAAAAATGAAAAAAAGAAGGTGAAATAAAATTTCAAACCCTAAAAAATAATGATGGTGAATCCCTTCAAAATAGACCAAATAAATCAAATACTTTACAAATGGGGCAAAATAGCCATTTTTTTTTTAAATCTAAAATTTTGAAAAAAAAAATATAAGCAGAGGGCTATTTTGGCCCTCTACTAAAAAGTATCATTTCTATGAAACTTTTTATATCATATATATTTGTATGGTACCATAAGGATTTATACAATACAAAAAGTATAAAGAAAAAAAATTATAGAATATTGAACTACCAAATTTCATTAAACAAGATTATTCTTTGTTTCTCAAGTCTTCTAGACTCAATGGTGGTGTTCATTAGGCTCCTTGAAACTTTGATGATAGGTCTATGTACATGAGTCGCCTATATGTGGGAATGAACACACTCTACAATGGTGAGATTATCCAAGAACCTAAAAGTGTGAGTTGATAACCTTCCACAAGTGAAACAATGACCATAATAGTATGTCTATTAATATACAAATAATAGTGTGTGTATATACAATTATTAACCTTTCATATATATGAAAGTATGAGGAGGTAGGAAGGTAGGATTGAACTGAATAACCCTCCAAATATAGAACTCTTGTGAGTTCACTTGACAAGTGTGTGATGGCATGCCAATGCAATAGGTGTCTCAAATGATGAGGACACATGTATCAACCACATGAAGTGAGACAAAAGCATGAAAAAATTCTAAGTAAACTTAAGCTAAGTATGAATAGGTCGATCTTAAAATGTTGATATCCTAACTAGATATGTAAAGACACTATTTACACTAACACTATATTCCTCTCGTGTGAATATTATTCTAATGATTATCCTAGGTGATTTAAAATGAACAATAAATGTCCTTAGAATAACAACACAAGAGGAAAATCAACACAAACATGCACTAGGTTAGTTCATAATTGATAGAAGAGGGATTCAACAATGTTTTAAAAGAACATAATTTAAAATTTTGACATTTAAATTGTAACTGTAGAAATGATGAGTCAATTCTACATCTATGAATATGATCTAAGATGGGGAATGTGAGATCAAGATCAAATTTTTGGGATGAATAATGCTTGGATTTAATGTGGATAATGTCATGAGATATAATCACACAAGAATATGTCATTTCTAGACTTCTTATTAGATAAAATATAGTTGAATTGAAATGCTTCCAAATATATGGGAAAATAATGTGTATATAATTTTCAATTATATTATGTTTTTCCTCATTTTTTTGTTCATGCAAACTATTAGGAGGTTGCATCTCAAAGTAAAAAATAGTCAACATGAAAATAAATCTTTCAAAAACTCAAAGGATATTCTTAAAAGGATATGGACACAATTGCCAAATCTTGAGTTTTCCTTTCTAGAATGAGTGCTCCATTGGAACCTACAAAATAAAAATAACATGTAATGAGTAGCATATGCACACATTTAAAATAAGTACTAAATATTGTGTGAGGGGGAGAGTGTTAGATCAGAAGAAAGATCAAAACATGCTAATCTAAGAATCTAAACTAAGATTAAACACATTAATCTAAGATCTAAACCTACACATACGAAATGAAACTAAGTTATCCTAACATGCATAAATGAATCTATGATTATAGTATTGAATGTACATGAATAACACAGTCTTACCATCCCGTAGTGGAGTGTATTTGCCTGATGTTGGGTTGTTCTTATCATCGTGAAGCCTCCAAAGTTTGTGTGCAAAAGCTTGTTGAGTGATTGTTTAGGTTTGTTGATCAAAGACACTGGTGAAGCTCTATCAATGGTGTTCTTGACAGCACTTTTTTGCTCAATGTGTGTTGATTCTTTGATCCTCATTTGTGAGGAAAGTGGTTTGTTAGATAGAAGATGTGATTTGAAATGTACGATCAAGATCATGTTGAAGAATATCCAGATCAACGGTCACAGTGTGTTCAGAGGAATTAGACATGAGAAAATTGTGCAAAGTTGATTGCACAATTTGGGTGATTGAGAAATAGATTGGCTAGTCAGGGATGTGATTGATGAGTTAATATATTTAGATTGATCAGTCGAGATTTTGATGGCTTAGTTAGGAATTTGATGGCTTAGTTAGGAATGTGATGGCTTAGTTAGGAATTACGATTGATCAGTTAACAAAATAGATTGTTTAGTTAACAATTTGGATTGATCAGTTAACAAATTAGATTGCTCAGTCGGCAATCATAATTTTCTCAATCAAAAAGTGGGAGAAAAATATGAATTAATTGATTTAATTAATTAATTCCTTTTTGGAGTTGAAAGTGCAAATCAAGTTTGACTTTTTGAAACAAAGTTGCATTAGTTTGATTTGATTTTTGATAATTGATTTGAATAGTTTGATTTAATTATTCAAATTTTGGAGGGAAAGTGTCGTAATTAAATTATTATTTAATAATTTAATCCACTTAGAGGAATAAGGTGATTTAGCAACGTAATTAAATAATTGGCATTATTTAATCAATCAGGATGAAATAAATTGAGATTTAAGACTTAATTAAATAAATGTGATTTATTTAATTGGTCGAAATGATGAAACATGAATTAATCAAATAATGTTTTTTTATTCAATCAATATAGACTTAGGATTTTTAGGACTTTATTAAATAAATGAAATTAATTTAATTTGTCTGAAATGATGAAAAAGTGAATTAATTAAATAATGTTGTATTATTCAATTTATAGAAGAATTAGGGTTTTTGATGTCATTTTGATGTGGTACGATGTGCGAACATTGCGGTATAATTCTGAGATGACCTAAGATGATCTAAGGTGATTCGATACATTACGGGATGAATCTGAGTTGTTTCAGGGTGATTCTGAGATGTTTTGAGACATTATGAGATGATTTTGAGTTGTTTCAGGATGGTTCTGAGATTATCTGAGATGTTACGGGATGATTATAAGATATTATAAAATGTTATCAGACAATTTTGAGTCATTCTGAGATATTACAAGATGATTCTGATTCATTTTGAGATGTTACAGGGTGTTCTGAGATGATGTTCCATATTGTTTGATGTTATTCGATGTTGTTTGATGATGTTCGATATTGTTTGATGTTGTTCAATGTTGTTCAATGTTGTTTGATGTTGTTTGATGTTGTTTGGGGTGTGTGATAGGTGTCAAGTCAATTTTACATGTCTACATTTTTCCCCTCTTTGATACAAAGTATTGGCTGCTTTGTTTCAAATATTATGTTTTTAAGATCAAGTTTTTGAAAAAACATTATGCCCCACTATGCCCCAGTATTCAATGGAATTATAGTATGACTCTATGATGCCCCCTTGAGAAGTTGACCAAAAATTTCAAGTTTTGAGGTCAAGTTCTTGACACTATTGTGTTGTCATTTTGATGTTTTCAGATGAAATTTTATATCAATATGTACATTGTTTCTCATTCCAATGTTTTCTAGAGCCTCTAATTTGAAAGTAGGAAGATTCCCTAAGTTTAATTAGGGTTTCCTAGATGAATTAGGGTTTTCTTGAGGTGTTATATAGGCAATTTGTCTTCAAATTGGGTCATTTTTGCTCTGTTCCTCTTGATAATTCTTGTCTTTGGATTTCACATTATATCAGTTGTTGAGGAAGAATGTTAAGGTTCGAGGTTGCCCCACATCATTCCAAGATTTTTCAAGAGTATGGATGGCCTTCATGCATCAGTGGCCCGGTATGTACCTTCTCACCTTTCACTTTCATCATGTTTTTGTTCTCATTATGCGTGTGTGAATTCATATCAGTTAATAGCACTATTTTTGAGATTCTTGCACAGTAGCATCGATTTTGGTGCTTTTGTTCTGTGAAAACTATAAATTTAATTAAAAATTATGCTATTGTCTGAAAACTGTGTTGTTGTTTTATGCTTTTGTCTTGAAACTAAGCTATTGTCTAAAAATTGTGCTATTATCATCAAAATGTGCTATTGATCTAAATTTGCACCCTTGATTCTATGCTTTAGACTTAAAACTATGTTATTGTCTAAAAACTATGCTCTTGTCTTGTTTTTGCTGAGCATTTGTCTTAGAACCAAGCAGTTGACTTCTTTTATCATTTTCTTTTAACATTTTTTCTAAACCCTAGCATGTCTATGTTTGTCATCCTAAATGTCTTTTTTCATCATGTTCATGTCGTTTTGTGTTTCTTTACATGATTAGAATGAAACCCTAAAATCCTGGTTTATAACGATTGCAGGCGAGTCTCTGACGACTTATGATGAGAGAGACACGTCCTCGTCACTTGTTCAATCTAATTGCTCTTTTCGATGCATTTGAGTGGGACTTTCTTGATGCCATGGGATTACATTATATTTGTTACATGCCTCCGATCAGGACCCATACGGTGATGATGACCTCTCTTGTGGAGAGGTTGCATTTTGGGACATCCTCCTTTCATTTTCCTATAGGGGAGGCTACCATTACTCTTGAGGATGTGTGGAGGATTCTTCATCTTCCTATTCATGGTGAGCTTGTTACCTACCAGGTTCGATGAGGTTCCCATGCTATGTAGCGTTTATTAGGTGTGGCACACTTGGATGTTCATGATTTAGAGGTTGATTTATCTAAGTTTTTTGATAGAGAAGATCCTATCGTTCTTGTCCTATGTGGCTTGGTATCAAGATTGGTTTTTCTTGATAGACAAGGTTGAAAGTTTGTTGTGGGCTAGGGTACATGTATTGAGAGTATGCTAGAGCATGGTACGATATACGCCTGGGGTGCTTGTTTTCTTGCTCATCTTTATCGAGATATGCATGAGGTGGTGTATCAAGGTGGGAATTCTATGTCTATAGGTGTGTCACTTTTGCATGTTTGGCCATGGGAGCATATTGTAATGACTCATCTAGAAAGGATTCAAGATCATTCTTCGAACAATCCATACTCTTATTGTTATGGGGACTTTATGCATTACACCCTGCTTGGGGACCTGCATTTTTGGCACCATATGTTTGATGAGATGCATGTTTTCTTATGGAGACCTTATATGAGTTGTGAGGTTTGGCCAGAGGATGTTCATCAGCTTGTGTACTGCTGATAGACCTATTGGTTGATTGGTCATTCATCATTTGTGATAGACAGTTATCTACCAAACCAATTCTATTGCCAGTTTGGAGAGAGACAGGGGTGGGTTCTTGATGTGTATGGGGCTCGGTTTGGTCAGAACTGTTGGGAGGTCCATGTATGGGGTATTCAATTTGATGCAAATATTGTTATTTCTGAGTTTGGAGCACTTGCCCCAATTGGTTGGGGTTGGTCAGTTGGTGTGGTAGATCCAGGTACTACTCACGATTATGAGGAGTGGTGGGCACGGTGCAAGCCTTTGAGGATTACTAACCCTAGAGGTGATCCCAATATGGGAAAAGTAGGTATTACAAGTTGGCATGGGGAGTGACAACACATTGAGCTTCTCATAGAGTAGTTGGATCAAGCTCAATGTGATGAGGTATAGGATGAGCAGCTGCCTCCTGCATAGGGTCAAAGATAGGTTCCAAATCCTCCTCCACCAACTAGGGATGTTGATATATTGCTAGCTCAAATGACTTTGTCTAGAGATATAGAGATTGCATGATGATAGGTTGTGGAGGCTTTGGTAGACACTCTGAGGGTTGAGCAAGAGGGAGAGATTGGTAAATGACATACTATAGAGGTCCAAGTTGTGTTACTAATAGCAGAGAGAGATACTCTCCAGGAAGAGCGAGAGAGTGAGATTGGTAGATGGCATGCTACAAAAGCTCAAGTACTATTACTGACAGTAGAGAGAGATACTCTCTAAGTAGAGTGTGATAGTATGTGAGCTGAGCAAGATCGATATCTCCAAAAATCCACCTATTATCAAACCTTATATGATGCTACTGTTCCTAGGGCCTATCGGTGTCCATAGTTTGGGAGCTGAGTGTTGTGAGTGATGGCAGTGGTGGTACAGGTGCAGGTGTAGGTGTAGGTGATCAGTCTTTGAGACAAATAGATATTTTTGGTGATCAATAGTGTTTCATCCCTCCTATTGGGGTCTTACTATTTTTGGTACTTGATCTTCATGTTGTTTCATGTTGTAGAGGAATTTTGTAGACATTTGTATTATATATATTCATTGGTCTAGTCGAGACCTCATATGTATGTTATGATTTTATATTATTCTATCACACTTGTGTCACTCTGGATGATGTATTTATGACATATTCCCTTTTTTGATGATGATATATGATATATACCTTCTTTGATTCATCCTCATTTTATGTTTATGTGATGGTGATATATGATGATGTACGTTTATATGTGTTTTTATGCTTTTTCGATGTATGAATTTGATGTGGATGAATGAATCATAGTTTGTCTCATTTATAATATGATTTATGTTGATAAGTGAATTCCCCATACATGATACATTATTTTTTCATTTGGTTTATTATCATCATGATATGTATTAATAACATTTGTGGATGCGGTATGGATAATGTACTGATGATGTTTTATGCAGGATGAACATTAATTAGAAGAAATATTGATGATAGATAGATATATGATGTTAATTAGAATAAATATGATGATGTATGTTTGTAGAAATATGATGATGGATAGAAATTTGATGTTAATTAGAAGAAATATGATGATGTATAGAATTGCGATATTAATTAGAAGAAATATGATGATGTTTAGAATTGTGATGTTAATTAGAATAAATATGACGATGTTTAGTGATTGATGAGTTGCTTTTGATTCGCTTTAGAGACTTCATGGTTTTAAAAACCCTATTTGATGTAGCAAATAGATACAATGCACCAAGGTATGAATTACCAAGGTGACTATGTATCTATTGTGTGGACTTTGACTCTACAAACAAAAAGTATATTTGTTCATACCAAACATACAAAAACTTTGTTTAAAGTATAGGGGGGTTGCATTAAAAACATTTTGAACCAATCACACAGAGAGGTATAGAACACCTAACATGTAATTGCTTCATGAATTGTTTTAATAAAACTTCCATACCCAACAAAGCAAGTATTCGCCATGGTAATATTACAAAAATATCTTATAAACAACAAATCGAAATGACGCTCAATTTCCTCCATTCCTTCCTCTCTAAATTCTTATGGACATCCTTGAGAGATCTTGAGAATGAGTCAATAAAATAAATCACAAAAAGTAAGACCACAAAAAGATAAAAACAAAGTTGCAGTATCACTTGCCATATCTATTTAGGGTGGGGCTATTATCCGTTGTTGATCATGCCTATCATAGGAACAGATCCGTTAAGGCATATCTCAAGATGTTGTTGGGACTTGTTAAAAAGATAGGTAGTTGATACTTTGGCATTGTTTTTTTTGTTTATAGTCAACTCTTATGTGATTGTTTTTTCTTGAAAGTTCTAGATTTTGATGTTTGTTTTGTTTGTTTGTGTGTTTTTTTCAAAGGATGATTGGGATAGTTTATTTATTATGTGTGAAATTTTTATCGTGGATTTTGATGATGGGATGGGTCTTTTTTATTTTCTAAGTTTTATGATGGCTTTTTTTTGTTTTCAGGGGACTAACCTAGGGCCTTGGGGGCTCATCAAAGATAAGCCTTGCCTACGTTGTACACATTAATTTTTTTGGATTTTGTATTTTGTATATGTTTTTTTGGGATTTTGTATTTTGTGACTAAATTGAAATAAAGCATGTTGGAAACCTAAGGGGACTGGCCTAGGGTCTCAGGGGCTAAAAATCCTTTCCTACGTTGTACACACAAAGACCATGTAGTTTGATCGTTTAACTCAAAGCATGAATTATTTTTGGGTAAACAACATTGATAGCCTGGATGGATATAATTTTTCTATGTCTACAGGATATGTTGTGGGAAATTCACTTGAACTAGCTGTGAGCTTCAAGAAATTTTTTACATCTTATAGTATTTGAGTGAAGGAATAACCCAACGATGTTGTTTTGTTTTTGATGTTTTTCGCATGTTTTTTATTTTTGTTGTTTTCTAGTGTTTTTGAATTTTGTTGTTTTACGACCATGATCGGATACTACAAGATATAATTCATGACCGGCTTCAGGAAGTTTTCCCCAATAGAATGGCCTACCTTAATTAGTGACAAGCCATGGTTGGATACATGATTTATGAAATGGATGGCCGGATGTTGTGAAAAAGTGTTGATAGATAATAATGCATGTTTTATTCATACATAGCACTTGTTTTCCAGGTTTTCACTATGGTACCTATACTAGGAGCACCACAAAGTGGTTTTCAATCAAAGAACATTTATTTCTCTTTACCATTTTTCTTGCTTTTTGATTTTTTTGTATTTTTATCTTTTTTCCTTTTTTTCGAAATTTTACCCTTTTGCCTGGGGTATTCTGATGTGTTTCATGTATAGAAATTTTTGAGGTGGCTTTTGTTTAGCAATTCAGCTAAGGGTTCTCCTTCAGGAGTAGCCAACTGATATTCCCCAGAGCCATAATGTGTTGTTATGATGAATGGGCCTAACCAGTTAGGTTCAAATTTTCCCTAGCCGTCTTGATTCAATTATATCTTCTAATTCTCCTTGAGTACTAAGTCACCAACTTGAAAGTTTATATCTTTCATTCTCTTGTCATAGCTTCACTTGAGCTTATTATGGTAAACTTGTAGATGGTTTAACGTGCTCAAACACCTTTCATCTAGGAGCTCTAATTCATTTAGTTTGGATACCTTATATTCTTCGTTGCTTACCATGTCTTTTCATGAGACTCACAATGAGGGGATTTTGACCTCAATAGGTAATAAAACTTCAGATCCGTAGACCAAGGAAAAAGGTGTGGTGCTAGTAGGTGTGTGAATTTTGGTTCGATAAGCCCATAAGGCTAGGTTTAGCTGCAAATGCCAATCGTGACCAGCATCATTGACAATATTTTTCAATATTTGTAGGATTGTTTTATTGGAAGTCTTTTCTTGATTGTTTCCTTGAGGATAGTAGGGCATAGAAAATCTATGTTGGATAGAGAATTTGGAACAGAGTTTCTGGACATCTTGATTCTTGAATAGGGTGCCATTATCTGTCACAATTGTTTGTGGCATTCCATACCTACAAATGAGATAATTCAAAATGAATTTCAATATCTATTTGCCAGTAATATAGGTCAATGGAATGGCCTCTATCCATTTAGTGAAGTATTCTATTGCGATAATAATGAATTTATGCTCATTGGATGAAGCGGGTGATATCCTACCTACCAAGTCTAATCCCCATTGTAAAAATTGCCATGGTGTTGTGATGGGTCTCAACTCTTATGTTGGTGCATGAACTATATCACTGTGTTGCTGAAATTTTCAACACCTTATAGAAATTTGAATGCAATCTTATTTCATGGAAGGCCAATAGTATCTTACTCTAAGTAGCTTCTGGACTAAGTTAGGCCTGGTAGATTGGGATCCATAAATACCTTTGTGGACCTCTTGTAAGTTCATTTTTACTTCTTCTATATTAAGGCACCGGAGTAACATACCATCTAGGCTACAACGGTATAGGGTTTCTCCTAAGATCATAAAATGGGAGGTTCTATGGGTGAAGGTTTTTTTCTGAGTAGTCATTAAGTCAAGTGGTATGATATCGTTCTAGATATATTCAAATGTATCTTGGTACCATGGAGATTTAGGACCAACAACAACACATACCACTTATGATTCTAGGATGTCAAATGTTGGCCCAGTAGTTGTTCCAAGAGGAATTCATATTTAGGCACAATCTGAGGAATATCAAGCAGCGAGCATATCATTTCCATTACATTAGCAGCTCTGTTATTAATCTGAGGAACCTATTCAAAGGAAATTTTGATGAATTACTCCTTGAAGCTATCCACCATCCTTTTGTATGGTATCAATTTTTCATCTTTTGTTTGGTATTCATCATTCACCTGTATGATTACTAGCTAAGAGTCTCCAAAGACATGTAGCTCTTTTATTCTCCATTTGATCACCATTTTGAGCCTCGTGATAAGAGATTCATACTTTGAGATTTTGTTTGTGTAGGGGAATGCAATCTTATAGGCCTTGGGTATACTATCTCCCTACGGTGTTAGAAATAAAATACCTACTCTCGAACCATGTTGAGTATGGGACTCGTCAAAGTATAGAGTCCATTGGCTTGTTTGTTATGTCATCAAGATACTCTCATCTGGAAAATCCACTGTGAGAGGTTTATGATCATCTATGGGTGCTTTGGCCAGTTGGTCTGCTATGACTTGTCCCTTTATAGCTCTCTTTTCCATGTATTCTATTTCAAATTCACTTAGTATTGTCACCCATTTGGCTATTCGACCTGTTAAGGTTGATTTTGCTAGTAGATATTTGAGTGGGTCCACCTTTGAAATCAGTTTCACTTTTTTGTTTAAGATGTAATGTCTCAAATTTTGTGTTGAAAACATGACTGAGAGACAGGCTCTTTCAATGGGTGAGTAGTTTAGTTCATAGCCTACTAGTATTTTGTTGATATAGTAGACTAACCTTTCTTTATTGTTATCATCTAGCTGTGTCAGGAGAGCTCCCAATGTTGCTTGTGTGGTAAACACATAAAGTATCATCTCCTTTTTTGGAATTGGTGGCATGATTATAGGAGTAGCAAGTAGATAATCCTTGACTTGATGGAATGCTTGGTCACATCTCCCATCCTATTTGATGGTGACATAATTGTGTAGGAGATGAGTGAAAGGGTGGAACTTGTCCACCAGTTGTGCAATAAATCGCTTGATTGATTGTAGCTTCCCTTGTAGGCTCCTCAACTATTTAAGTGTCTTTGGAGGAGGCATCTCTATTATAGCTTTTACCTTGGTAGGATCCACCTCTATCCATCTTCTTGATACTATCTTTCCAAATGTTACTTCGAACACACATTTCTTAGGGTTGAGTCTCAAATTGTACTATTTTAATCAATCAAATACCCGTGCTAGGTTTGTCAAGCGATCTTCCCTTTTGATTGAATTTTCTAGGAATTCATCCACATAGTCCTCCATGATTATGTGTATCATGTCATGGAATATGGATGTCATCGCTCTTTGATAGGTTTCTCCTGCATTCTTTAAACCAAAAGGCATTATATTCCAACAGAAAGTTCCCCAAGCACAAGTGAATGTTGTTTTGTGTTGGTCATCTGGAGAGATATTTATTTGGTTGTATCCAGAGAAACCATTTATTAAGGATAGCATCTCATGCCATGTTGTTAGATCTACAATTATGTCAATGCTTGGAAATGGAAAGTTGTCTTTTGGACAATCCTTGTTCAAGTCACTGAAGTTATTACATATCATTATGCCCCTAGTAGGTTTTGATATTGGTACTAGATTAGATATCCATTATGGATAGTCGATGGGTTTGATGAAACCCACATCTAGTAGCTTCTTTAGTTCCATCTTTACCAATAATGCTATTTGGGGATGCATTTTTTTGATTTTTTTCTTGATAGGCTTTACTCCAAGGATGATAGCTAGATGATGCACCACTAATGTTGGATCTAGTCCAGGCATATCAGCATAGGTCCAGGAAAATTTTTAATTTCTATCATTGATGAACTCAGTGAAATTCACTTTCTCCTCAGGATCAAGTGATGTTGCATGGTATGTTATCTTTGGGTCCTCTGCTATGCCAACATTTATGGATTATATTTCTTCTACAAGGAGTGTTGATATTTCTTGATATTCTGATATGGGGAGATTGAATCCTCCATCCTCGGGTGCTTCAGGGACGTTTTCACCTTCGGATGCATCCTTTATTTTTCTCTTTTCTGGATCTGATAGAGCCACAATGTGGTTTTCTCTAGGGGATTGTATCTTTATATTTTTTCTTTCATTTTTGTGACTGGAAGATTCAATCTATCCATCGAAGTATTCCTCTTGTTCTATCTCCATGATGAAACCTACCTTGTGATCTCCTACTGGTATTTCTAATCAAAGTCCCATGAACTCTACGATTGTCTCATTGTTCTAGAATTGATCCAGAACAGGTGTATGTTGTTGTTGATCCCAATCTATGAGTTGTGGGTAATAGAGTGGGAGACAATCATCTTGGTCTACAAATCTTATAGAAGTAGGTGAAAGGTTCAGTATTTCTCTAGTGTGTTTTTCCCACTAGCTATCTAAGGCATCGTTACTAGAAGTAGGGCAATCATAATTGGTGATGAAGGAAGGAGAATCCCATTCGTATTCATTAGTTTGTTTTAGAATGGTAATAAATGTTGGGAATGGTTTCCATGTATTGGAGAGGGAACCTATCAATTTTGAATTTGTCGAATAAGGCTTCGATAGGTAATTCATTATCCATGACATGATAGATATTCAGTACCTTAACACTAGCACAAATTTCGCGTTTCTTCGAAGAGGTTTATCTAGTTTTTGGAATGACCACATCTTTTGGTTTATAACCTAGCCCCATATCCTTTTTTCTTTATTCCACTATGATATGCTCTGATCAGCCTTGTTTATGTAGCCCAAGGCCACCTGTTTCATTATATCCCATTTGTTTGACTAATTGATAACCTCTAGTGTTAAGATCAATTAAAATGGGTTGTGGCTTTTTTGGTTCTTTTTGGTCCTCCTTGTAGATCATAGATGAAAGGTCCTCCCCAAATATTTATTCATCTTTCATATCTCCCCATCTGTTAAAGATAGTGGGTTTGGCTATCATTTGTACTATCTCGATCTCTTTGGGACCTCCATATACTCTGGGTGTTGGTGGAAGCATGTCAATGTAGAATGCTTAGTTAAAATGGTAGTTCTCATTACCCTTATCAAGTACTTGAATCTTGGCTTTTGTTTTCGGCTATTCACTTGATGTGTTTATGGTGGAGGTTGATGGAAGCATGGAAGGGTTTACATATGAAAAGGAATGGAAGGCTATATCATTTCTAGGCACATGTTGAATTTTATTGTATTTCTCCTCCAACTTTGCACAAAAATGGAAAGGTTCAGGATCGACATATAGTGTTACTTCCTTTCCTTCATGGGGGAACTTTAGGAATTGATGGAAAATGGAAAGGACTAATTGTAATGCATGGATCCAAGGGTGTCCTAGGAGTAGGTTGCATGGAAACTCAAGATCCATTACTTAACAAGTAGTTTTTGTTATAACTGATCCTATTTGCACTGATAACCTGATTGTTCCTTCATAATTTCTCTTTAATTCATCATAAGCTCTTATGGTGATACTCTTTCCTTTTTCAATCACATCATCAAAATACCCTAGCTATTTTATGAATTTTCGGGTACAAATTTTTAAACCTGCACCATTATCTATCAATACTCTTTTCGCCATGGTCTTGTGAACACAAACCTCTATGTATAGAGCTTGATTGTGAAATGTTCTTTGTGGTAAATCTTTCTATGAAAATACTAAGTGATTACTTGCAATGATTTTTCCAACAATGTCTTGGAATTGACTGGGATCGAGGTCATTAGGGACTAAATTTCCCAATGCTTTTTCCAATATCTCCCTATGTGTGGATGAAAGTTTTAATAATTCTAAGATTGAGATGAGGGCAGGTGTCTTCTTTAACTGTTCCACAATGTTGTAGTCACTTGGTGACTTGATTATGGGTTTGGGAGGTGTTCCTTGTATTGTAACTCTTTCGCAACAAGTAGTTATGTTGCAGTTGGTGTCTCCTCCTCATATTGTTACTACGTTTTCCCTATTATCATCAACTTGTGAGAGGGTTCCTAAAATTGTGTCACCACATGTGTAATTAGCATTATGGTACTCTTTTCCCTTTCCTTTATCATTCCTCTTAGTGTGGTCTAGGATTGAGTTTGATTTTATTTGTATGTCCTTGTTTATGGGTCGATGATCAACGTCTACTTCCCCTTTGTCTATTAAGTTCTGAATAATATGTTTGAGATGCATGCAATTTTTAGTCGTATGTCCTTTGATCATATGGAAATCACACAATTCCTTCTCATTGTACCATGGTTTCTTAAAGCTAGGTTCCTCATAATTTGGGCAGTCCTTAGTTTTGATGAGGTTTTGTTGTACTAGTTTGAGCATAACTATTTCAAGTCTCACCTAATACAGTAAATTTCCTTCTAGGTTAATCATATTGCCTTTGTTGCCCTCCCTGATTTGTCTATTGGTTTACAACCTAATTGTTCTTGGGATAGGTAATTTGGGTGATTTTTGTGTTGTTAGGACCATAGCTTTTTTGTGCCACTTGTGGTTTGTTTTGATTTTTGTTTTGTGTGTTCCATACTGCTCTACCATCTACCACTCCATCGTTTGTAACGTTCTTATTTTTAGCCCAAACTTTAGGTTTCTCATTTGAGCTAGAGGGACTATCTTTTGAGCTATTTGTTCTTAAGGTTCCTCTTGCTATGAGAGCTCTCTCAATATGTAAGCCCTTTTATTGTTTTCTCAAAGTCTACAAGACATAGTGTAATGAGCTGGTAGTTTATTTCAAGTAGGACATTCGTGATGGAAATATCCACCAACTCCTTGTCTGGAATGGGCCATTTGCACCGACTCGCTTTATGTCTCCATCTTTGTAGGTAGGAGGTGAAGGACTCTCCTAGGTTTTTTTTATCATGGATAGACTCGTGATGGTTACAAGAATTAAACGAGAAGTGGGTTATAAGTTTGTTAGATAGCTCATCAAAAAAATTGATTCCAAGTTCTAGATGGGTGAACAACTCCATAGCATGACCTATAAGACTATGTGGAAAGAGCCTCATGAGATAGGCATCATTGTTTTTTACCTCCACACATGATACCGAAAAAATATTTTACAAGCTCTACTGGATCTCCTACTCCTTTGTACTTTCTTTCAAATCTGGGTATCTCAAAGTTTTTTGGAAAGGGTAGGTACCATGATGGAACGATCGAATGGGAATGGAAACATTTCCTGTAGAGTGTAGGTCTTCTTCTATTTTCCTATATGCATATCTTCTATTTGTTGGGTGATAGTATCTAGCCTTAGTTCCATCTCCATTTTTGGTACATGTGTTTGTGAACCTTGCATGTAATAACCTTGATGTCCTACGAGGTTTTTGTCATAGATCGTGTATTGTGAAGGTATAGGACCTTGATAGCCATATGGGATATAAGGAGGGTTAATTCCTTGTTGTGCATAAGGAGGTTTAACTCCTTATTGTTGGGGTGGAACATGCGGAAGGCTTTCCTGATGATGCATTTGTGGGTGACCTTGTTGATAGGATGACTGAAGAAGGGTGCTCTATGGAACACTTTGTTGGGTAGGGATAAATTGAAGGTTAACCTGATGATGTGTTGGCAGGATACCTTATTGCTGGGATAAGTGATTGAGGGCGCTCTGTGGCACACCCTACTGGGTAGGACTAAAATGAAGGTTACCTTAATGATGTGTTGGTGGGATACCTTGTTGTTGGGATGATTGATTGAGGGTGATTTGTGGCATACCCTGTTGGGTAGGAATAAAATGAAGGTTAGCCTGATGAAGCGTTGGTGGGATACCTTGTTGTTTGGATGACCGATTGAGGGCACTCTATAGCACACCCTATTGGGTGGGCCTAAAATTAAGGTTACCTTGATGAAGCATTGGTGGGATACCTTGTTGATAATATTATTGGCTCGAAAGGGGACCCTATGTTCCACCTTGTTGAAGGTACTAATTTTTTGGAGGGGGACCCTTTGTTCCACCCTGTTGAAGGTACTCATTGTTCAGAGGGGGACCATGTGTTGCACCCTATTGATGGTACTAATTTTTCTAGTTAGGGTTGATGCTTGATGTATTCTAAGGTATATATTGTTCAGGAGGTGGATTATTATTTTTAGGTTCATATTGAGATGCCCCCCCTTGGTACATTTGTGGCACTGCTGCTTGTTCAAATTGATTTGGTTTTCTGAACAAGGGGTTCTCTTTGGATTGATCATTGTTGTGTGAGAACATGGGTGGCATATTTGGCATCTCTGGAGGTTGGGTTATTTGTCTCATAGCCGAATTTTCCCCTAAGGGAATAAGATTGGGGTCTTTGAGAGCCTCTACATTGAATTCCATGAGCAATTTAGCACCACTTTGTGCTAACTTAAAGAAATAGGAGTTTGGGTCCTTTCTTAACAACCTATCCATTAGTCTAGGGACCTTGGCGTTGTTAGAATGTTCAAACAGTTCTTCCTCGTTTATCTCTTCTTCACCACTTACCTCCTCTATAACTACTCTATTTGGATCCTAGTTACTTTGCTCCATTACCTCTTGTTTGTGGCTTATTTCTGCCTCAATGAAAGTGTCTTTGTATACTGGTATCTTCTAGGGAGTTTCAAGGTCACTTGGCCTATACCCCCAAGGGATACTCTCATCGTTCATGGAATTTTTTGGTGGGATGTTGGTGGTATTTTTGTTGGCTTCCATTTTTTTCCTATGTTGTGATCTCGTGGTTGTCATAAACAACTTGGGTCTCCTATGGGAAAGTGGTGTATTCTCTAGGTGACTCAAATCCTAAAGACTCGATGTTGTCCTATAGAATATGTAAGATACTAGAACTATTGGAACAGACCCGAATTCTGACAATAATAGAAGGAATAAAAGTTTGGATTATTCCTAGAAGCTCGTTTGTAGAAATTATATACCAACCTAGTTCTGGTTTCATGAAGTGCCTAAAGGTGTTTCTTGAGAGATTTTGGACTAAGATGCCTAAGTCTGAAATGATGACATGTGGAATTTACCTTAGGGATCTTAACCTTGTGTGAGATCATTAAGGGGATATTTATTGCAACATGGGTGGTGGTAATATGGGTCTCTCTGCTGCTATGTCATCTTTCTCTTCCTCTTCATCTAGGACAATTGATATAGTGAGAAACTGGTGGGGTGTTTCGTTCTTCTGAAAAATGAAGGTTCTCAAGTTGCTTATGGTGTTATGGGATGGTTGTGAATCTCAAGACCCTAGGGTTTGATTGTTGTTTTGGAATGATACTACTTCTTGGAAATAAATTTTTTGAAGAACTAAGGTCTATATTCCACTTCCTTGTCCAGAGGATATGTTGCGGGAAAGTTTACTTGTACTATCTGTCAGTCCCAAGTAATTGTTTATATCATGGACATCTGAGTGGAGGAATGACCTTAATGGTTTGTTTAATTTTGATTTCAAATAGGTAGGATGGAAATAATGGA
This sequence comes from Sequoiadendron giganteum, assembly GCA_007115665.2. NCBI lineage: Eukaryota > Viridiplantae > Streptophyta > Pinopsida > Cupressales > Cupressaceae > Sequoiadendron > Sequoiadendron giganteum. The sequence continues at coordinate 637,651,017 of CM021100.1, forward strand.
TGTGGGACTATCTGACCTTCTGTCTTTCCAATTTTTTTGATTCGAAAAATGATCTTATAAACAACTCTCTCTCAACTTTTTCTCCATGTTTGAAGTATGGCAAGTGATAAAACAACACTTAGACTGACTTAGCAAGCATCAGGTTGTGAAATCACAACACCCAAGCCATAGTTCCCAAATTTTACTTTGATTAATGTACCCTGAAATCAAAGCCAGAATGTTTGGAAACCTTTAAGGAAATATCCTTTCAAAAGGGTACAAACATAAGGATTATTTCATGAGTATGCACTAAATCAAAGGGTTTGTGGTTCAACCATCTCATTCACTATTTATTTTGAATGTGTTCTTTTTTTTAAACCAATCATAGAATTTGATGTCAAATTGTTTTGAATGTAATGGGCCAAGTTTAACATAAACTAGTAATTACAACCCTAGGGGATAGACACCATTCTCTTAGGTAGGCTTGCCTCATTCTCTGAAGAGATGATTTTACATGCAACTTATGGCGCGGGCCTGTAGTCGGACATGGCAAGTAACTTCTCAGAAGTAAATTCTAATGCACCACTTTCAGAGAATGTTTTTTAATAATAGGGTGGCCTCTAAAACAATTTGGTTCTTAGTGGTAACTATGAATGTGGAAATATGACACTCACCCGCTGGCCACTTAAGGCTCTTTAACTGTTCTTGTTCCACTTAAGGCATGGGATTAGGTGCAATATGTTGTCAGCATGGCTTGAAGCTACTTTCTTATGATTTTGAAAACTTTAATATAGCCCGCCAGTAAATGTGCTTTGAGACCTTGCAATGAGTTCTCCAACGCGGGATGTATTTCAAGGCAAGCCCCCTCTTTAAAGTAAACTTTAAAATAAAGTGAAATGCTAAAAAATGTTCTTTCGCTCACCCAAGATCACCAAAATGTGCGAGGGGATAAAATAAAACACTTTATCTTTGCCAATCAATGAATGCACATTCATTTTAAACACCTCGAGGGGTGTTATCCCCATAAATATGTGAATAACATAAAAAAATTATTCTTTTTACTTGCACCAATAGGAAATATTCAGGATATCATTCAAAACTTGCAATGGTGCAATACAAAAGAAATGAATTGTTCATTTTAAGCTCCAAATTTGGGTGTTTCTAAGAAAACAGTCCTTGTCTCTAATTGGTCAACAAATAAAAATTGTGCGTGTGTCAACAAATGGAAATAGTTTGCGCTCTTTTTATCCACCAAATTTAAAGTTCCTAAGTTAAGAAACATGAAATTGGTTCATTTTTAGATCCCAAAATTGAAGTGTTTTTTTTTATTTTTGTTCTTTTTAAGAGCACCAAATTCAGATTCCTAAGTTAAGAAAACAGGAAATTGGTTCATTTTTAAACACTAAATTAAATGTGAGTTTGTGTTTTGTTCATTTTTAGAACACCAAATTCATATTCCTAAGTTAAAAAATAATGAATTTGTTCAATTTTAAATACTAAATCAAAAGTGAGTTTGTGTTTTGTTCATTTTTAGAGCACCAAATTTAGATTCCTAAGTTAATTAAATGTAAATCAAAAACTGGGACCGATCGTCTTCCCTACAACAAACATGTTAATATTACTTGAATCCTGCATCAGATTTGTCAATACCTATTTACACATCTAAAAAAACAAAAGTTAGTGGAAAACCCCATTAAAATAGTGCAAGATTTGTGCACTTGTCTGTCAAAACAACTGCTTAGAAAAAAAGATGCAAACACGTAGAAAAAATACAACTGCTCAAATCAGACAACAAAAGCTAACACTATCAAAAAGCAAGTGCACTGGTTTTAAACAATAGCGCCATTCTCATGAAAACATCACAATTTTTAGACAATAGAATAGTTTTCTTGACATTCAAGCATGCAGGTTTTTTGGGCAAGCACATGAAAACTCTATCAACTACATTTCCAAGACCTACAACTTCAAAAAAAACTCAAAAGAACATTAGAGGAGGGGAAAAGGATCCCACTGGGCATGCCAGAATGTGTGAGGGGGAGAGTGTTAGACCAGAAGATGGATCGAAACATGCTAATCTAAGAATCTAAACTAAGATTAAATGCATTAATATAAGATCTAAACCCACACATATGAAATGAAACTAAACTATCCTAACATGCATAAAAAAATCTATGATTACAGTATTGAATGTACATGATCTCGTAGTGGAGTGTATTCACCTGGTCTTAGGTTGTTCTTATCACCATGAAGCCTCCAAAGTTCATGTGCAAAAGCTTGATGAGTGATAGTTTTGGTTGGTTGATCGAAGACAATTATGAAGCTCTATCAATGGTGTTCTTGACAGCACTTCGTTGCTCAATGTATGTTGATTCCCTAATCCTCATTTGTGACGAAAGGGGTCTGTTACATAGAAGATTTGATTTGAAATGAACGATCAACATCGTGTTGAAGAATATCCATATCAATGGTTGGAGTGTGTTGAGAGGAATTAGACATGAGAAAATTGTACAAAGTTGATTTAACAATTTGGGTGATTGATAAATAGATTGGCTAGTCAAGGATGTGATTGATCAGTTAATAGATTTAGATTGATCAATCAATATTTTGATGGCTTAGTTAGGAATTTGATGGCTTAGTTAGGAATGTTGTGGCTTAGTTAGAAATTGTGATTGATCAGTTAACAATTTGGATCGATCAGTCAGCAAATTAGATTGCTTAGTCAACAATCATAATTTTCTCAATTAGAAAGTGGGTGAGGAATATGAATTATTGATTTAATTAATTAATTCCTTTTTGGAGTTGAACATGCAAATCAAGTTTGACTTTTGCAAACAAAGTTGCATTAGTTTGATTTGATTTTTGATAATTGATTTGAATAGTTTGATTTAATTATTCAAATTTTGGAGGGAAAGTGTCATAATTAAATTATTATTTAATAATTCAATCCACTTAGAGGAATAAATTGAGTTAGCGACGTAATTAAATAATTGGTGTTATTTAATCAATCAAGATGAAATAAATTGAGATTTAGGACTTTATTAAATAAATGTCATTTATTTAATTGGTCGAAATGATGAAATATGAATTAATCAAATAATGTTGTTTTATTCAATCAATAGCAGACTTAGGATTTTTAGGAATTTATTAAATAAATGGAACTTATTTAATTTGTCTGAAATGATGAAAAAGTGAATTAATTAAATAATGTTGCATTATTCAATTAATAGAATTAGGGTTTTTCATGTCATTTTGATGTGGTGTGATGTGGGAACATTACAATATGATTCTAAGATTATCTAAGATGATATGAGGTGATCTGAGACATTACGAGATGATTCTGAGTTATTTTGGGGTGATTTTGAGATGTTCTGAGACATTACGAGATGATTCTGAGTTGTTTCAGGATGGTTCTGAGATGTTACAAGATGATTGTGAGATATTATGAGATGTTACGGGATAATTCTGAGTCATTCTAAGATGTTACTAGATGATTTCGAGTCATTATGAGATGTTATGGGGTGTTCTGAGATGATGTTCCATATTGTTTGATGTTGTTTGAGGTTGTTCAATGTTGTTTGATGTTGTTTGATGATGTTCGATGTTATTCGATGTTGTTCAATGTAGTTTGATGTTGTTTGGGGTGTGTGATAGGATTCAAGTCAATTTTACATGTCTACAAATATAACTTGATTGAAATCAATCTTAAAAAACAAAAATAAATTGAAGGGTAAGAGATTACATCTAAGTAGAAAGTGGTAAAGCTTTAATTAAGTAGAAAAACATGGCAACATTTTAGCCACAAGATATTTTAACAACATAAAATAATGTTTAAAGATACTTTATATGTATGAATGGGTTTATTGATATAAAACTAACTAAAAATTGAATGTTAGTTACCTATATGTCCCCTCTGATTGGTTACATACAAAGGATGTAAGCAATTAAAGGTAAGGAGAAAAATATATAATCATGATAAGAGCATATAAACATAATAAACATGTTATAATGTAATAAGCATGTACTAACTAAATTAAGATGTGAATATTAGTATTTATAATAAGGGAAATGTGAGATGCCCACTAATTTGATCCCAATGAAGGTAAATAACAAGGTGATTATAGTTATAGATGCTAGAAAATGGCTATGCAAGAACCAATAAGATGTAAACATGAGAGGTAAAGTGATCATGTTAAATATAACATAATAAGCATAACAAAAATGACATATAAATAATATAATAGTGAGGCAGCATATAATATAAAAATAATAATAAATAATATGACATAGGAACATAACAAGGGACAAGTTAAAACATAGTTAGTAAACATGAGATGTAGGAGGTCAAGTGAGTCAAATAAGGTACATAAGATATCATAAAAAGAATGCACATGGACAATACGAAATCATAGAAATTATCAAATGTGCTAAATAGGAAATCATAAGAGCTAAACATCTAGAAAAAGAAAGAGGTTTCTCCAAGTGGGGAAAATAAAACATGAAGCATAATATAGAAGGTGAAATGAGAACATAAAACACCCAACAAACATGGAAAAAACAAAAGAGGCCAAAATATAAGGGCACACATAAAATAAATAAATGCTAATATAAGTATATAAATAAAGCATAAAAGATGTTAATTGTCTATAAGAAACACCATTATAGATATCCTCATCCCAATAAGTAAAATCAAGCTCTTCCTCCTCAATTACATATTTTTCCTCCTAATAAGGAGCAATTCTTTTAGTGAAAATACTAGAAATATATGTAATCATGCAAAAATACTTCTTTACCCAACACTTTTGCTTCTTTGGAGTTGGCTCAATATAAATATTTTGTATTTACTTAATTCTAACAACATTATTTTGTGCCCGACTCTACAACCTTCCCGCTCTTGAAAGATTGAATTTCCTTCAATCATGGCACCTGCTTGTGAGGGGGAGGACCCTATCCCCCTAGATCATGTGCCTTTGATGAACTCTTATTGTCCCTTCTATCCCTTTTGTTCCCATAGCTAAATAGTCTACTGGCACTGATGGTGGGGTCAGTTCCTCTTCGAAATTTGATGGTTTGAAAGATTATTTCCTTGGAGTGTCTTTGGACTCTAGTGGTAGGAGTGTTGCTCCTGAATATGTGAAGTCAGACAAGGGAACCTCTATCAAACTTCCTAACTCAGTTATTGATTGAATCCTCTCTTCAATGAATAACTCTCTAGTTGGAAAAAATTTCTCCTTTAAACCTAGCATAGATATGGTTTTTCGTTGGGCGTCCTCTACCTAGAAGCTAAAGGTGTGTGTGTCCACAAGTGTTATGCCTAGGGAGATCTTTCTATTTAAGTTCACTTGTATTGAAGATCTCATTGTTGTACTTTCCCACAAACCCTAGTCCCATGGTAAACATAGCCTATCTCTATATCATTGGAAGTTGAGCTTTGAGCTTGTTACAAATATAAATAAAATGACCCCAATTTGGATTCATCTACCTAGCCTCCCACTAGAATTTTGGGATGAAGCGATCTTCAAATAGATTGTAAACTCATTTGGCCATTTTTTCATCACTGATGGTGTTACAAAATCCACATCCATGTTAGTTTTTTCTCATTTTTGTGTCAATGTTGATATTAAAAAAACTCTTCCTAACTCTATAACCCTTTAATCAAAGTTGGGATGTTGGACACAATCAATTCAATATGAAAATACTATTGTGTTTTGTCAAAACTACTTGAAATATGGTCACATATTTACCGAATGCAAAGCTTCAAATAAGAAAATCTCTAGATCTAAAGACCATATTGCCCCACCTTTAGATGAAGGGATAAACTACCCCTTTATGGAGGATCTTCTCAATATCTTGAAATCCCTTGATAAACAGACCATTCAAACCCCCTTGGAGTTGGATGTTTCTCCCATCATTTAAGATGATGTTGATGTGTAGGCCTCTAAACCCGATTCCCTTGAAGATGGTGAAATCCCTAATCCTAGTCCTGCTCTTGGAGACAAAACTTCCTTGTTTTTTGTGTTTCCTATTGCAAACACCCAAGCCTCTCTGATAGCACCTACTGCTAAGCCTTCTATCTAGAACTTCGGATTTGCTTTTGCTGCTCACTAGTCATTTAAAGGTCTTGTACTCTCTTTGAGGGCTAGCCCTAGTACTTCTTGGATTGATGACGGTTCGTCAACACCAAAAAGGAAAACTAGGAATAATAAAATTGATGTAGGAATTGATTCAAAGGTAGGTAGGCCCTCTCAGCATCAAACAAGACAAAAGGAAATAACAAGGGAAATTGCTTGCAGAAGGTAGAATACCTTAGATTCAACCACTAAAACTCGTAAATGAAATTCCTTTCTTGGAATATGAGAGGCCTAAATAGCCCTAAAAAAAAAACTCTCTCAATACATGTATTCTTGATAATAAGATTGGTTTTATATTAATACAAGAGGTTAAAATGAATCATGATACTTTCCAATCTGTGGTGAACCGTATGTGGCCTCGGGTAAAAAAATTAATTATTGAAGCACATGATGCCTCTAGAGGGATTGTGCCTGTGGAATTCATTGATGGCTACTATCACTCTTTGTCAGCAGTTTGGTTGTTAAATTCAACAACCCTTCTTGCTCCTAGGTCCTTATCAACCTGTATGCTCCAAACTTCTATAATGCTCATAAAACTGTTTGGGAGGATTTAGCTTGACAAATAATGACAAATAGAAATTATTTATGGTTGGTTGTTGGTGACTTTAATACCCCCTTTTTCCCTCTAAGAAACTTGGGGGATTAAATGACTACACTAATAGCATGGAAGATCTGGTGGATTTTATCAATGCAACCAATCTAATGAATATTGAGTTGCAGGGATAACCCTTTACTTGGAAAAACTTCAAGAAAGGTAAGAATCGTATTCAAGTCAAGCTTGATCACTTTCTGGTCTCTTCTAACTGGGATATGGGGTGCAACTCAAATTTGGTGGCTTTACCTCAAACTATCTTGGGCCATAATCCCCTTATTCTCTCCTAGGCTACCAGTCCTTGTAAGGGACCTATTCCATTCCGCTATGAAATCATGTGGAACACACACCCTGAATTTAGAAATTGTATCCTCAATTTTTGGAACACCCACTTTCAGGGTGCGACTATGTATAAAGTCTCTCAAAAGCTAAACTTGATTAAAGAAAAGTGAGGGGATGGAACCTAACCTTTGGGAATGTTTTGGAAAAAAGGAGTTGTCTACAGAACTCACAAATTTGAAAATCCAAATGGAATATGGACATCTCTCTGTTGAATCTCATATGACTAAAATACTTACTACAAAAGGATTGGAAAGAAATTCTACGAAGAGAGGAAATTATGTGGAAGCAAAAATCAAGGGTTCAATGGCTGAAAGAGGGGGGCATAAACTCTAGTTTCTTCCATAATTATACAATAATACATGAGAAAAGGAACACTATCTTTGCCCTCATGAATGAGCATGGTGAAAAGGTTATTGATGATACCCTTATTGGGAAAATGGCCTCAAACTATTTCTACAGGACCTACTCTGATCAGTCCCCTCCTTGTGACACTGAGCTTGTGGATTAGCTATTAAATTGCTTACCAATTACAATGTCCCTTGAAGATAATGCACACATTATGGCTCCCATTTATGAAGATGAAGTCAGTCTTGCTACCTTTTCTATGGGAGATTATAAATCCTCAAGTCTTGATGGATTCCCTCTAATCTTCTTTTAAGAATTCTTGGATATTGTAGGTCTTGATATAGTTAGGGTGACCAAGGATTTCTTTCGCACTAGTAAATTCCTTAAAAAACTCAATAACTCCTATATTTCTCTCATCCCAAAAGTTTAGGATCATACTGGTATTGTTGATTTTAGACTTATCAGTTTATGCAATACGATTTATAAGGTATTTTCTAAAGTTTTGATTAATAAGATTAAACCCCTATTGGGAAAGTTGATCAATGTGAACCAAAAGGGGTTTGTCTCGGGGCATCAAATTCTTGATGCAACCATTTCAGCCCATGAGATTATGCATTCAACGGAAAGAAGCCTCCTTCCTAGTATGACTCTCAAACTTAGCATATCAAAGGTTTATGATAGGGTGGACTAGGACTTCATGTTTAAAGTTATAAGAAAGGTGGGATTCCATGAGAACATTATCAACATTATTAGGGAATGTGTTACTATTGTGAAACACTCAGTGTTGGTAAATGGTATTCCAAGGGGATTCTTTGGGACTTATAGGGGTATTCATGAGGGGGGGCCTATCCCCTTACTTGTTTATCTTGGTTGCGGAGGTCTTAGGGAGAAATATCCTAAGGCTCGTTGAGAATGGTGAACTAAGAGGAGTTAGGGTGACTTCTTCTCTCCCTCCTTTTGCTGTACAACAATTTATGGATGACACCATCCTCTTTGGTGTTGCCTCTATGGTGGAGGCTAAATATTGGAAAAAGTGTTTCTCTAACTATCTAGTGGCATTAGGTCAATGTATTAATTATGATAAAAGTAAGATCTACTTTAACTCTAATGTGGTGCTAAAGAGGAAAATCCGTGATATATTAGGCTATCAGTGCACTAATCTTTCGATAATTTATTTGGGGCTCCCCCTTACTGTTAAAGAGGTTTCCCCCTCTTTTTGGAATGTATGCAAGAAAGGTTGGCTGACTATAGGGAAAAATACTAATGCTAGTTAGATGAAACTTAATCCTAGTGTACTTTCTAACTCTCTTTAAAATCCCATTCTATATTGCAGATAAATTGGAGAAAATTTAAAGGAATTTCTTATGGTTAGATACAGAGGAAAAGAAAAAATGGCTTTAGTCAGTTGGGATAAAATTTTCCTTCCAAAATTGAAGGGAAATGGGCTTTTTGGCATAATTTCTGGAAAAAAAACTAATCTTGTTTTTCTCTCCCCGTGAGTTTTTCTTGTCCTTGGAGGCTTTGAGTTTTTGGTTCTTGGAGGTTTTCTTCTGGTTTGGAGATTTTGGAGTTGGGTCTTGGCAGTGGTTGCTGAGTTTTGAAGTGTGTAGAAGTTGCAAGCTGGGAATGGTGAGCTCAGCATCAATCTTCACTCGGGCAAGCAGGAGAAGCCAGGTTCCCTTGCTAATCTCAATTCTAATCTATATAAAATGAAATGGAGTGATTGTGCTATTTTGATAATAAAACAATCTCTTGTTTAAATCTGAGTGGGCAATTATTAAATGTCTTTTATGTTGTGATTCATTCTGCTTCCATGTTGAATTGCATTTGCTCAGAAGCTTTTGTTGTCTTTTCAAGACATCCAAACTGTGGTGGCAAATAGACGTTTTTTTATTAGGCTGAATGTTTTTCAAATATTGGCATGTGAAGTATAACCGTGCCTCTGCTCCTCAAGTATTTCATGTTAAGTTTTCTCTGGTCGCGGTCTGCTTTCTCTGTCCATCATTATTGCTTGAACAGTGCCTAGCTCTGGTCGTTTGTATGGTGTTAGGGTGTAGAGTAATCTAGGATGCGTCGCTTTGATTTTGTCCTGGCTTTCATCGCCCTGGTTGGGTATATCCCCGCATTGCTAGGTCTCCTTTATGGCGATAGTTAATGACCACGTATTGGCTTTTGTCTCTGTCAACTAAATTTACTTACAACCGAAACTCCATTCGCTCTGCACTCCTTGCACATTCCTGTAGAATTCGATGGGGGATTGCTTGGAAGTTTAATGAATGACATATAAGCAATTTATATCAATGGTTGGAATAACCTTTGACATTCGATTTAATACTATGCATATACTGTTTTCTGCAATGTCTATTTTCTGGCGTACGAACTGAAGGCTGCGAATTTCTTGTATTTTACTGGCTTAAACTATCGTTATTCACCATTATCCTTACTTCTAAAAACAAGATATAACTTCAGTTTTGAAACCGAGCCCCTGTCTTTAATCTGCGAATGTTATACTGTGTGTTCCATTGTGACACGAGTTTGATAAAGAGACCCCTTTTTTGGCTTTCGAAATTAATACATATTTGTGGGCATTCAATGGATATGAGTTGGGTGATAATCGTCCCCTGTTGTTCATGATTGTTTCGTTGATGATATCGAAAATTTTGGCACCCGATATACATACTCCTTGCTAAGTGAATCGATATGTGTTGTGTTGTATATGTGTTGTGTCTTGTATTTAAAATGCTTTGGCATTCATTATATATGCATTTATACAGATATATATATATATAGGTACAGGTATATATTTACATATATTTATGTGTTGAAAATTTGCCTCTGATTGATCTGTTGTACATATATATCTTGAATTATGTAATTATTATAAAATTTGATTATGATAGATGTGAATATATTTATATATATGTAGGTATATATGTATATATATATTATATATATATATATATATGATTATATCTGTATTCAAATAGTGGGGTTATTTATATGTTTCAAAATTAGAAAAGTATATTCTTACCCTTTTTAGAATCAAAGACCATATTGAGAATGAATTTGAAAGTAGTAAATGATAAGAAGGAGGATTCATTTTATGAACTTATTTTAGATCATTGTGGAATTTGTTTAATGAAATGAGTTTGATGAACCCTTGGAGTGGTAGATTTTCATATTTTGTATTAGTTGATTTGTAGACTCTTTAATTTATAGTGAGTGAGTTAATTTCTTTTTTGTGTAAACTTTTTGTATGATGTGATGATAGTTGTGAAAGTCTTTTATGGGAGTCCCTTTGTGTTTATGGATTTGGAAGTCTTTCAGAGGCTTGGGAGTTATGCTATTGGTTGAATCGTTGTGTTTGATCCTTCAAATGAGTAATATTGTGCTTGGGATGTGTTGTTGTGGGTCTTTAGCCATGCACCACTTGTTATTATATTTGTGTTTAAGAGCGAGATGGTCCATGCCTTGCTCGGGATATGTATTTTGTGGTTTCTATTTAATGTGCTTTCTGGCTTGCCCTATTAGTTTATTGGGTATCCTAGCTTCTAGTAGGGGGAATGGCTCTCAATGGGGGTTGGTGCACAAAATGGCACAAGGGTAATCCATGTGAGAGTTTCTTAACTCGGTGATAAATTAAAATGAATTAGGGGGTTGGGTAGTTGATACCTTAACCAAGATAAGTGAATGCCTTGTTCATGCCTGTAGTGCTCGTCTAGGCTAAGGATGGGTTGAGAAGGCCTGGTTGGAAAGACCAACTTCCTTGTCCTCATGACAGGAATATTGGTTTCGCATGTGTCACCCTATGGGGTCAACGGCTAGTGAGAGACTATCAAGGTAACCATTGATGGGGGTCGGGGACTAGTGATAGACTGCCAGGGTAACCCATGTCAGGACCATGCAATGACACTCTTCCCTCTGCAGAATAGTATTCCCTTGTTTGTTCTCTCCCTTTGGTATGTGATGTCCTCTGGAAGCAATGTATGTTCTCATGTGATGTTAATCTAGTGCAATGTCAGATTGGAGTCTTGTTTAGCCTTGTTATATCCATTATGGTCTCTTTGTTTGTTCGCTTGTGTGGGACCCTATTGCTATCTCCTAGCATGAGGGGTGGACCTTTGGGTTTCACATGGTCGGGTGGAACATGTGCCTTGTACTCCATTGGGTTCCCTCAGTTTGTTCTTGTTTGTGGTGACTACTCCTGGATATGAAGACTTTTGCACTTGTTCCAATTCATGTGGGTTATATTTCATGTACTTGTATTGTACCATAAATCTATTATATCATGTATTATACTTCTCATGTACTCTCCTCACCTATGTTTGAGGAGACATTGTTGTTCATTATGTAACAATGTAATGGTGTAATGTTGTAATTCATTGTTGAACTTCCTCTTGTAATTAGTAAAGTTACTGTTGTACCTTATTTATTTTAGTTAATGAAATTGATTTTGAATGGTATATATTCATGTCGTGTTATGGTTAATTCATATTGGTAGATCATATAATGTGATGGATTTAGTGTACTTCTTAATGATGTTTCTTTTGATATTATTTGGAGATGTATGTCTTGATCCCGATGAGTAATACAATCATTGAACTTTAGTGGGAATTGAATTGAATCGAGAGTTACCTAAGATTTGATATCTTGAGGAGTGAATTCCAAGGTTTAGGTATCTTGAGGAGTCACTTCTAAGATATCATATCTTGAGGAACTTCTTAGTGCATCAAAGATACCTGAATGCAGTTCGAGATGTCAGATCGAAGTCTTGTGAAAGTTTTGAGTTCTTGGGCACAGCTTCTTGGTGGATGCCTTGATGTTCTAAACTAGTTGGCATAGTTTAACTTTATGTATGTTTAGATACGTTTATCATTCTTGTTAATTTATCTTGTAATTCAACCTTATACTCTCTCTTGTAATGGATAATGTACTTGATGATTCTTACATATGTTAGTTAATTAAATGGTCTTTGATATTGCTATATTGATGACATGATACGAGTAATTCATATTGGTTGATCTTTTAAATGAGATAGGATAAATTAAATTCATATTGTTAGATGGATTTGTTAAATGAGATGAACTATATTTCTTGTTAGTTCGATTAATGGGATTCTAGTAGTGTAGTCATGGAGCCTTAGATGACCTAGGTTTAGAATGCAATTTATTGTAATCTGCAACATTTAATATGTTGCACTTCAAAAAAAAAATTATCATTATCTTAGTATTATAGTGTGTTGTCCTCTAGGGTTTCGTGGCAGGGCGCAGGGATAACTTTAAGAAACCCCCCCTCGGCGAAAGTGTAAAATCATGGCGAATCTTTCCTTTTATTTGAAAAAATTATTAATTTTTTTGACGAATCTAGCACATTATTAAAAAAATTATAAAATCTTGGTGAATCTTAATGAATAATTGGTAAAAATAATAATCACAGTGCCGAATCCTAGTGAATAATCACTAAAAAGATTAATTACAATGGCGAATCTCTCCTTTAAAAAAATTCATAGTTGGTCGGCGCAGTCCCCATATTGTTTTGTGTTTTGTTTTTTTATTTTTTGCATTGTATCACACACAGATTAAGTATTTTTTTTAAATATCACTTTAAAATTAAGACTAAATGAAAAGTGAAATTATTACCGTTGATTATCTTTTTAATCCAATTGTTGCAGGTTGATTCCGCAACCTATATGCGTGTGCCTTTTAAAAGGCTTGTTGAGGCTCAAAATTTGTTTTGGGCCACACGATTAAATATAATTGTGTGGCCCGAAACAAATTATGGGCAAAAAATCTTTTAAAAAGCACGTGCATATAGGTCACGGAATCAACCTACAACCATCCAATTAAAAAGCTTATCGATGATTTGATGGCAATAAATAAAAGCCTTATTCAAGGCTAAAATATCCCTAAAATTAAATGGTAATTTATTATTAGTGGCAATATTGCCCCAAAATTAATGGTAGGAATATAATATTATTTGTGAATATAATTAATATTTGTAATTAGAGTATAAACTACTAGTGAATTAGTTCCAATGACACATCGTTTAAAATATAATGCATAGGCAAATTGATCAAGACAAAATTATTTTTTTGTAAAAACCTGGCGATTCAGCATCCTTTTTAGCTTGTACTATTCACTATTTCTGGAGGTTCTGATTTCAATTATTCGTCAATTGGCGAAGATTCGCCACTAAATTTTTCCCTAGCGGGGCATTACATGTTGTTGTGTTTGGGTAAAAGGGGCAGTGTTGCATTACTCACTTGTGAGTACCCTACTATGCTGCAAATTCTTTTCACAGTGTGCCTGATTGTATGATTATGTATATGCTCTACCATTTTGTGTGCTACAGATTGCAATTACTAGGCATTGACTCCACCTGAATTGGCAAGTCTGAGTGTGCCTTAAAACCAATGGAACAATTCATCAAAGATAGCATTTGGTCCCCTACCCTAGCCAACATCCTCGAAGAGGATGAGTATATGGTTTGTTACCTCGTCAACGTTGTCTGATGTTTGTGGTCAATTGGTCTTTCTTTTTGACCCTGGTTAGTGTTTAGGTAATTGTTGTTGATATTTGGTTTGTTTAATTTAAATTTGGTTGATAAATGTTGTTTTTGATTAATTGAAGTATTAAATAAATTATTAAGAAAAGGCATACATTTGATAAGTAAATAAATATAAATGTAAATGTATATAATAATAGATAATAATATAATAAATAAATCATAATGCAATGTTATAATTAATAAATGATAATAAATTGGTGAATAAATAGAATATTATTTCAAGTTATAAATTTAATGCTAATAAATGGAAAGGTTTTGCATGCAGCAGCATGCAACTACAGACAGTTATTTAAAAGTTAGTATTTACTAAAGAAAGAAGATTTTGCATGAAATCTTGAGCTTTGTCTCCAAAAAAGAGGTTTTTGGGAGATTTTAAGAGATTTTTGGATTATGTTTTGACGGGGGATAAATTTATCTATGAGGTTTTTGTTATGGTGGATTATGGATTTGGAGGCTTGGGATTCATTATGGTGGTTTTATCTTTTGTTTTAAAGTTGGAGAGTGTAGTGGTTTTATGATCGGATCTGACCTTTTGTGGTTTCATTTTAATCGCTATAAGAAAATATCAGCAGTGGTAAACTTCATTGGAAGTGTTTATAGATGCACAACTTGGTAGTATATTCTTCATTTTCAAATCTAAACAGCGAAGTTAAAAGTCTCCAGGTGAGTAGATCAACTCTCTTACTTAACAATAGATTTGTATGTATGACATCCATCTATGTTGGAAAGAGGAATAATGGCACTCTCTCACAATGGTCATTGTATGGGATTCTAGTGCCTTGTATGTACTTCCATGTTATGCATGCATGTTATAAACTGTTTGTTTTGGTGGTTTTCTAAACTTGTTCCAATGCATTGAGATGTTTCATTTCTAGAGTGAAAATGTGTATCCCTAATGTCATGACTTGCGAGGATTATTATATAGTCGTTAATGGAATTCCAACCTTCAAAATGATCTCCATATGTCACACGGCCTGCTTTCAATGATTAACAGATGTTAAGCTTTGTGAAGGCGCATTGATCTTTTAAAATTACTTCTATGTTTTTTGTAGCACACATAGGTAGAATGAATTACAAGTGCAAATTTACATGCAGGATTGACTCAAATGTTTAAAGTTCATTGCTGTTTTAAAGAGAAATGTTCTATTGAAATTTCATTCCATTTTTAACTAGGAGATGTTTATATAAATTTTGTTTCATTTGTATACTTTAGAAGAAAATAAAATTGGAATCAAGTAATTCGGTAGTCAATCAAGTGCAGCATGACCATCCTGTGTAGTTCACACCCTTCATAGGGACCATTCATTTATTAGTCCTTCATTAAAAATTGGTAAAATAGAACTAGGATAGTTGTTAATGCATTCCTTCAGACAACACCTTCTTGCTTCTACCAACTGCATTTGCTTGAAAGATTCTAAAGCCTTTTTAGAAAATATAAATTGGGTGTAGCCCACAATCATTTCATTCCATGCGATGAGGTCCCTTTGGGTTGTCTATCAAATAGTGCAAACCCCTTCCCCCTTGTTGCATACAGCTTTCCTCCTACCAATTGCATTTGCTTGAAAGTTTTGACAAATCCATTTTTTATATATCCTGCTATCACTGTAGTCCATGAGATGACATCTCTTTGTAGCATTATGTCAAACAATTTGCATGCCTTTTCCATGGTTTCATATTTTGAATCCATGTCTACCAACGTAGTTGCAACTACAATATCTCATAAAATTCCTCTATCAATTATCCTTGAGGGATGTGCATACCTTGTTCTAAAGCTTCCATTGTGGCAAAAGCAGTGAGGCTACTAGAAAGGTTGCGAACTTGAATTTACACCTGCCAATTGCCTTTGCTTAAAATTATCATAGTGCAAGCCTATTTTTCATATTGTTTCTTTTAGCATCACCAATAATCTCCACAAGAACATTTTCGTTGTTTAAAATGATGAAAAAGGTTTGCATTTCTTAGAACAATTTATCTTGTAACAGTGTTGGAGAGTTTCCTGGCAAAATAGCTATTTTTGCATAACTTGCAAACATTGCATTCCATGAGATACTTATCTTGAGTGTTGCTTCTATGTTTGAAACTTGGTTTTATGTTTCCATGCTCTTGTATCTATGTATGTATGCTCGTGCTTCTATGTGTGTATGTAAACGAAAATAAACCAGTTACATAAAATATCTATGTCAATTAAATAAATAAAGTGTTATTAAATAAATGCCCTATATAAATAAGGTAGGATTTTATCAACCACGATGATGGATCATCAAGATTTTTTTTTAAAAAATCTTAGAACCTTTAATCTAACTAAACTTTTCTCTTAAATATGTTTTTCTTGCTTGATCAGCATTTGGGCACTAGCCATTTGTTTTATCCAAGTGTCGCTTCTTTTATTTGTATGAGTATCCTCTTTTCCTAAAGATTGACATTCAAGGCCATTATTTAGTTTCCATATATTACATTTACTTCAATTATCTTAACAGACAATCATAGTTTATGAATTCAACTATATAGTGTTTTATTTATTTATTATATTTGGTGTTGATACCTTATGTTGTTATTCAATGAAAATGTGTATGTCCTTCAATTTGGCATTCTATTTATATAGATATAAATATACGTATATCTTATTATAATTTGAAAAATGGTATTTAACTGAAAACTACATTTTATTTGAAAGATGGTATTAGATTGTCTCTTTTTAAATGTTGAATTCTTTCATAACCATTTAATGGCATGATTTTATTCTTGTTGATAGTATGTACATATTGACTGGGATTAAAGTAATTTTATGGTTTTATATATATATATATATATATATATTGCATCTAATAGATAAAATATGTGTATGTGTATAAATTTATTTATATATATTGTTTTATATATGCTAGTGAATTATGGGGGAGAGTGTGGAAATAAATATGTTAGTTAGATTAAGAAATCTAAATGGAAAAGTTAATAATGTTAAGGGTACAAGTTCAGGAATTGATTATTTAAATGTCGATTATCTTATTAAATAATTGTTAGTTGAATTACTATAAAATTAGTTAGAACAATTGATAAATTTATTTTCAAATTATTGTGATAAAAAAAATTGTGAATTAAGTGGAATTGAGTGATTGAAATAATTTTTTGTTTTAAAGAGTACAAGTTCCAAGGTTAGAATGCTATAATTGTTGGTTGCATTGAACAATGTGCATGATTTTGGGGTCAGGCGATTTTTGTATTTTTTTGAAAAGTGGGTGTTATTGTGTAAGTTGTTTAAGGTTGTTATTCCAGAGGCTTAGGAGGGAATATGTTTGCATGTATGGTTTTATGTTTGTTTCACATGGAAGTGGTTGGTAATGTGTTTGAGTTTTTTCTAAGAAGGAAAATGCCTTGCATTGTGTAGTGCCCCTCTATGATTCACCCTGTCAGTGTTGTTTGGTCCATCAATGTTGTTGGGGTCTTGCATGTCAACTTCGCCTTGTGGTCAGGTATTGAATTGGTGTTTAGTTTATTTGATTTAAACTTGTGAATTAGGTTGTTTAACTAATGGGTGAATTAAATAAAATATTAAATAAACCATGTTGATAAACGGTATTTGAGTTGCCCTGGTTAAATAATTTATTAATTAAATTGCTAAGGTAAAAAACATTTTTATAATTAAATATAAATATATTCATTATTAATGTTGAGTTTTTAATAAATCAAAAGGTGGGAAAATATTATAATATAAAATAAAATATTAAATCGGAAGGGGATAATGGACAATCAGTTAAAATAAGTAAAAAGATAGAAGGTTTTGCATGCAAGTTCATGCATAGTCTCGAATTGTCTGTTGTAAAGGAAATTGATGTTTTATTGGATATTTTTGAGATTTTGTCTTATTTTTATTTTGGAAATAAAACAACCTTTCTTTTTGGTAAATCAGAATCTTTTGGAAGAGATTTTTCGATGAGGATTCATTTTTTATTTCCATGTAGATTTACAATCATATCTTGTGATGTTGATCTTAATATCATTGTTCTGTAGAATGTAGATTGATGGTTTTGTTTTCCTTTCTTTTGAGACAAACATTTTGACAAAGGGATGTTAGCTCAAAATGTATAGCCAAGCACGTTATCAGCGGAGGAGGTGGAAAATTCACAAAAGGAGAGGAATGAGCATTGGACATCAAATGGTGTAAATAATTAAGCATTACTCCTACGTATGACATATGCCAGGTATGATTATTTATGTTGCAAGATGTTATTTAATATGCTCAACCCCTTATTTTGTTGACTGGTATTATTCATTATCATCTGCATTGCTACTATTTTCTTTTGGATTACTTGGAATTTTCTTTATCCTTTCCCTATCATCGCAACATTCCATCAGAATACTCTCCATCACTAGCCAAAGCATTCCCATGCATCACCACAATCTGCATGCATTCCATTCAAGACACCTACGACTACAACAATTGGCAGAGATTTTATATCCCTCAAGTTATATGTTATGATGGAGTTTGGATACTATATATATTGCATATGGTATGCATGTTACTTGAGCAATCACAGTTTATATCTATTTTAATTTTTTTACCTTTATATGTTTTGATGAATTTATTTATTCTTAACTGGAACTCTTCTTCGACATTTGGTTCTATACCAGTGCTTTTCATTTCCTTGGAAGTTGATAGAGTCTTCTTTTGATTATTTGATCTATGTCCTACAATCATGGCATTCTTGGAGCCACGTATGCTTTCACATTTTGCATCCATGTCTACCAACACAACCTCTATGTTGGAATTCGGCCTTGAACCTGCCACTTGCATTTATTTGAAAGTTTCTAAAGTCTTTTAGGGTTGCGCCAATCCATTCCACTCCACATGCAGCGTCTTCTTCTCCTAGCATCCTTTATTGCCCGTTGTATGCTTAAAATTTTGTTGCAATCTCATTCTATAAATGGTGAATCTTTCCCCCTCTCTTTGCATCGAACAACCCTTTTTGCTCATGGCGTCCCTTCCTTGAGGTCCGATCTGCAAACTAAGCCCCTTCATTATTACTAGATATCTGATACAGTGCACATTAGTATATAGTGCGAGCCTATATTTTTTTTTAGATTGTTTCATTTAGCACCACCAATATTCTCCACAAGAATATCGCATTTGTTTACTTGTGATGGAAATGGTTCTCACCCCTTTGAACAATTTCTCTTGCAACAATTTTGGGGATGAATTTAGAGGTAGCATGGCAATCAGATCATACTTGGAGGTTCTTAACAACTTTTATAGCTGTGTGCCCTCCTCTTATCCGCTGACCCTGCTGATTATAGGTTATTTTTAATGATAGTTTTCTCTTTTCCCTATGGTCATGCCGCCATGGTGCACGCATTGAGGTTAAAATCTGTGTTTGAATTGTTCTTGCTGCAAATGTGATATGCATTGGATTCACCATGTTGGCATTTCAAGTTGTATTTAATATTGGAGGTCGACGCTTTATAATTGGAAATCAAGTCATATAGTTTTTGTTGTAGTTATAATGTGTTAAGCTTGGATTTGAATGGTAGCGGTTGTAGGTGTTGCTCCTCATTTTGTTCCATTCGATGGGCAGAGTTTATTATGGTGTTTGCCTCCTTGTAAATGCATTTGGACTGTGAATATATATATATAACGTATTTTCTTTTACAGAATAATCTGATTTGTATCTTGTTGATTAACCAGCTTTTAGAAATAAAATATATATATATATATATATATATATATATATAAGTATGTATGTATATAAATGTATGTTGATATTTGAGTATGTATTTATATATATATATATATATATATATATATATCTGTGTGTGTGTGTATATATTTATATGCGTAAGTGTATACGAGTAATGTGTTATGGTGTCAAGAAGATTAATGTTGTCTTGGAGTAATTTAGTTATGTAATATTTCTGCTTTTGAGATTAATCGATTCTTGTTAAGAGAAATAAGTTAGGAAATTAATTTGGGAAAGATGATTCTTATATATATATATATATATATAGTTAATTTTCAATAATTTGTATATATATGAATCTTGTTAAATAAAGATTGTCTTATAATGTTTGTCTTTAAATGTTTCAATTAGATGATGTTATTGTCACTTGGTCAATATACATTTTTAAGGTAGATTTAATGAGTGAAATCATTCTTTCCTTCGAATAGATCTTGTTCATAAAATTTAAATGAAGGAGTCAGTATTATTGTTTAGGAAATTGGTTTTATTTCCTAGGATTTATTTACTTGTTTTTTTATATATTATAAAGTAAAAGAATACTTTTACTTTACAATTAAATGATTGTGTTAGAAAACATACACTAAGATTACTAATGAGGTTGAAGTATATATATATATTATTGGTAAAGATTATTATCAATTTAGGAAATGAATTAGTTACTATTACAAGTAGTATCACTATTAAGTACTTTGAATCCGCTTAATAAGTGGAAATAGATAACTCTATTAATCTCATGATTATTGTTGACATGTAAATCTTATTTACTAAGTCTAATAAGAGAAAGCTTATCTTATCCTTTAGTAGTGGGTAATGAGTATTTAATTGGGAAGAAATTAAAGTGAATTTATTTAAATCAATGGGTTAGTTAGATAAAGAAATTTGAATGGGAAAGTTAACAATGTTAGGGGTATGAGTTCAGGAATTGATTATTTAAATGTCAAATATTTTATTAATTAGTTGTCAGTTGAATTACTATAAAATTAGTTAGAACAAATGATAAAGTTATTTTCAATTATTATGATGAATAGTTTTGTGAATCAAGTGGAATTGAGTGAATTTGTAGAGTAGTTAGTAACAATGTTTATATAAATGGATTTTTGGGTAAATCGATAAATTGCTATGTATTTATTGCATAAGTTGTTGAAAGATCATTATAGTTGTAGGGTAATTTCTGCATGAGGTAGATTATCTGTGAACCATAAATTTTTGTAACCCTCTTGTACACCTCTAGGGTTTTGCACCTAAAGGGGGAGGGACAAAGATCTACAATTCATTCAAGAACAAACCCTTGAGACTTCAATACAAAGGAGATTAAAATCTGTCAAAGGGAGAGTTCTTGTGGGTGAAGATGGATAGAAGGGGTTCACCACCAAGTATGAACTTGGAAAGACAAATGCGATGTGATATGCAAACATGTACTAAATGACCTAGAAATGCAAAACAAACTTAAATCGAAAACTATGAAATAGAAGGTGTGCACTTGGAAATATACATTGCAGGCTGGAATGGAGACCGGAAATGTTGTTGAATCTAGAATTTTGACCTATTGGGACACTTTCGCCAAGTTGGGCGTGTTAGTGTAATTAATTAATTAATTATTACACTAGCATAAGTTAACTTAGGTTTTAATTAATCATATTAGTCCTAAGTTGCATTTAAACATTTAATAAAGTTGTTGAGATAAGATTCCCTTCTAGAAGATGAGTTGTCTTTTCTAGAACTTATCTCCATCTTGTTATCATTCCCTAGGTAGTTGGTTAAGGTTTCTTGTTGTCACAAGAAGTGTGATTTGAACACTCGGCAACATCCTTTGCATTTTAGGTTTAGTACTTGCCTATATAATCACGCATATGTACTCTTTGTAATTATCCATCTATCAATCAATCAACACTTTCTTTGTGGTTGAATATTTCTTCAAACCCTTGTTTGTTTTCTCCATCCATTCTCTTCTTTGTAACAGGTATCCATTTGCATGCAGGTGATCTTGGAGTCTGAAGTTGGTTTTGACAACTTCTACATGGTATCAGAGCTTTCCTGTTGCATGTTTGTTCTTGTTTAAAGAGTTTGGAGCTATTTGGAGCTACAAGGGTTTGTTGCATGCCATTTTTTATTGAAGTCGTCATCATATTTGCTTCAAAAATCCAATTTTCACTCATTTGCAAGAAAAACGATTTCTAGGTTTTGTAGCCAGCGTCGAAATCTGAACTGGGTATCTTTTAGATTTTCATATTTTGCACAGCTCTGGAAAAAATCACTGTTGAAAAAGCAGCGCGCGTCATTTTTCTCCTGGCTGAAGGTTAAAAAAATTCAATTTTTCATCTTCTGCTTGTTGGATCAAAAAACGATTTATGGGTTTTGTTTCTAGCATCAAAATATTTCTAGGTTTTTATTTTTGTCTACAAACAGTGAGTAGATTTTCCATAAATCAAGTTAGAAATAAACGTTTTTTGCTAGAAAATTTGTTTCCTGCAAGTTAAATTCAGTTTTTGAAAAATTCATAACTTTTTGCCACGATGTCCGTTTTTGGCAAACGAGATATAGACGAAAAGCTTGTTTCAAGCACTTCATAGTGGTGTAGGCCATGTTTTTAGATTTGGTCATCTACACAAATCCGAAGTTATTTTCATCATGGAGACAGATGTAAACATTGGTTTGTGCATGCACTCTTTTTTGTTTGCATGCAGTAGGTTTGCATTTTGTTTTTAATTTATGCATGTTTTGCATATTCTCTCATTTTGCAATCATTGGGTATTGTAATAAATGAACTGATATAAAGTTCCATCACGGGGGGGTTTCTTGCATAATAATTTAATTAGATTGTGCATGCACTTTGATCTTTATTGTGTTTTGATGACAACTCGTATGGTTTGTAATCTGGTTTCTTAGTTTCTTTTGGCCATATTTTGTCTTAGCTTGACACATATCAAATTCATATCGGTTCACACTTTATATTGAGAGCCTATGGTTAATGATCTGCATCGGATCCATCTCAGTTTGAGGGCTACTAAATTTGTGGTTAATGTTCCTGAGTCTTTATGGTACTTGTTCTCATGGAAAAATTTTAGTCTCATTTTGACATCGACATCGAGATTCACGGCTTCCAGATTCTGTCATCATCTTTTCATCTACTATTGCTTTATGGATTCCAGGGTTGTTCCAGTTTGGTGTTTTTGAGTGTTCCATGGCATCGGGTCTACTGTTGCATTATTATGATTCCGATATGGTTTCTTGTAGACAGAAGTATCTTTCCTTGTTTGTCGAATTGCGGTTCTAGTGTTACTCCACAGTGTTCTTGCAGTGTTTCTTTGCTGCAGCCATCTCATTATAGGGGGTTGTCCCACTGGGTTTTCCTTCTCTACCTCATTATTGCATTTGTACATGGGTACCTGATTAGGCCTTGTTGTCGGGACCCATTCATGCTTTCTTGCATTCATCTTAGTTTTAGGTGCATGCTTATCTAGTCTCCCTAAGTTGCACTTATGGGGGGGTGTTAGTGTAATTAATTAATTAATTAATTATTACACTGGCATAAGTTAACTTAGGTTTTAATTAATCATATTAGTCCTAAGTTGCATTTAATCATTTAATAAAGTTGTTGAGTTAAGCTTCCCTTCTAGAAGATGAGTTGTCTTTTCTAGAACTTATCTCCATCTTGTTATCATTCCCTAAGTAGTTGGTTAAGGTTTCTTGTTGTCACAAAAAGTGTGATTTGAACACTTGGCAACATCCTTTGTATTTCAGGTTTAGTACTTTCCTATATAATCAGGCATATGTACTCTTTGTAATTATCCATCTATCAATCAATCAACACTTTCTTTGTGGTTGAATATTTCTTCAAGCCCTTGTTTGTTTTCTCCATCCATTCTCTTCTTTGTGACAGGTATCCATTTGCATGCAGGTGATCTTGGAGTCTGAAGTTGGTTTTGACAACTTCTACAGGTTGACCTAGTCCCAGATCTAAAAAATTACACTGAAGCCCATTTCAGCCAAATGGGTGTCCAAATCTACAGAAAACTCCAAAAAATATGTGCAGTGGGACTAATTCGCCACTAATGGTGACTTAGTCCATTTTGACTTCTCTGAAAATCTGAAAGTGGAAATGGATGCTCTCGGTCTGCACTTTCTATTCCTCCAAGTATCCAGATCCGAAACTCTGCTTTTCAACATTGAAAGCGACTTTTAGTGGATATTTTTCCCTAGCCAACAAGGAGATGTCTTCAAAAAGCTTGCAACCTATTTTTCAATGATTTACAAGCCTTCAAAGTACCTAAATCTGCAACCACACAAGGAAAGAAAGAAAGATGTTGAATATTAGGGCATGGGGGTTTTCCTTGGTCAAACCCCTTTTAGGTAATAAAATCAAAATGATGAAATAAGATAATTAAGCATGAACATGAAATGAAGGGATTACAAACTTTCCATGATGATAGATCTTTAATTTTTACTGCAATGGATGAAGAATTTGCCCTTCAATGCTTCTTGATGACTTAGAATGCCAAAAGCCTAGCTTGCTTGAGAAGAATGATGAATGAAGAGAGGAGGGAAGAGAAGATAGATGAAGAGAGGCAACAGAAGACCCTAAAATGAGTTGAAAACCACATATTTATACATAATTATTCCCTAATTCTCAAAAATACCTCATCATAGGCCGATCTTAGGTCATAGAGAATAAAAACCCACCAAAATTTTGAACTAATTTTGATTTTTGAGCCAAATGGGACTAAGTTGGGCCCCAAGTGGAGACTTGGTCCCACTTAGGCATTTTAAGTGGGTGTTGAGAATTAAAGTGTATTAAATGGTGTTTATCAGGTTTATTCTCAAAAAGACACTTAAATAAAGCTTGTAAGTGTAAAATGAGGCCATTTAAGGCATAGGAAAGGTGTAATTGTTGATGATAAGCCTAGAAGAATTTGAGAGTTTGTTACAACTCCTTACAACACTTTGAAATAAGGCTTGGTAGGTGATAAAAAGAGGTTATTTAAGTGAATTGTAATGAAAGAGTCCTAGAAAAGTGTGAAAGTGGGTTACAACACTTCACAACACTTTTACAAGGCATTGTAGAATTCGTATTGATTCACAAGGTTTCAAGGCCTAATGTGAATTTTTTGGCAACATTACAACATTAAATCTAGGAAAAACTAGGCTAGAAACCACAAGAAAGACCCAAATGAACATGAAAATGTCCAAAGAATACATTTGTCTACATTACATTTAATGTGTTAAGTGAATTTGGTGCCTAAGGTAATGAGTGTCATGAACGTGTTAATGAAGTCTTAAATGGAGTCTTTCATGGTTACACTATATTTATGATTCCTTGTAATGTATTTTATGTTTTATTGTGTTTGGTTGATATTGAGTGGATTTTGGTTATTGATCTACGAGGGGAAACCTTTTTATGCCTAATGGTTATTTTGATACTTCTAGAGGCTTAGGGGGTAATTGATTGATTTGGTTTATGTTTGTTCTATGAGGTGGTTGGTATTCCACTTGATATGACTTAATGAGGGTTTTAAGCCTTCCATTGTTTATCATTGTCATGTTTGTGTTGTGTAAGTGGGATAGTCTATACCTCGCTTTATGTGTATGCTTATGTGGATTGTAATTTGTGCAAGTTGGATTTTCCCCATTTGTGTGTTGGGTCTTTAGTTTTTTTGGGGGGAGTGGCTCTCAATGGGGGTCGATGCACAAAGTAGCATCAGGATAATCCATGTGGGAGTTTCCTTAACTCGATGATAACCTAATTGATAAACTAGGGGGTTGGGTAGAATTTCATTATAACTAAGATAATTGGATGCCTCACCCATGCCTGTAGCATTCATTTAGGCTAAGAATGGGTTGAGAAGGCCTGGTTGGCAAGATCAACTTCCTTGTCTTCACGAAAGGAAAGTCGATTATGCATGTGTCACCCTATGGGGTCGGTGTCTAGTGAGATACTATCAGGATAACTATAGATTTGATCCAGGTGGATCTTCAGGACCTGAAATTGAAGTGTTCTAGTTTCTCTCGGAAGTAGTGCCATCGCGTAGAGCACAGAATTCTGAATCCGGCGCAACTTGAACGGGCAAAAAAGGAGTCTGTTTGCTCAAGTTACGTGCAGTCAAAGTTCGGTCAAAGGTTGGTCAACTCAGCTATCAGGGACGAGAAAAAAGGTGGAAAATTCATCATCACCAAATTGGTTGAAGTTGACATCATCACGAAGGTCTCATCGTCACGATTCCAGCGGTGTTCGTTTCATCGAAAACGGAGCATGTACGTGGGAGTTAGAGCCAGTCAAAGTTTTCGGTTGACTGAGGTACAAGTGGTATGGTTGCTGACGTCAGCATGACGTCATCCTGCTGACTTGGCAGCAAGGTCATCGTACGGATGATGACGTGGACCAATGGGGGCTTGACACGTGGCAGTCTGTACGATCCATACACATGACGTGGCGTGGTGACATGTCTGATGACGTCAACAAAGTCTGCGAATTGGGCGATGACACGTGTCCTGATGACGTGGCAGTTGGCTGTGTTTATCCGGCGAATCCCTGGTTGACACATGGCTTGTCGGTGGTCGGCAATTTCGTCGGTTTGTTTTAACAAAAGTTTTGTGGGGCTCGACCCCATGACCTCCCCGGAAATAGCGAACGGTTGAACCGTTGCACCATCGGCCGATGCCTTTACCAAATATAGGTGGCCGTTTCTTTTGTTATAAATTTTGTTTTAAACGGTTTTAAAAGAATCGACGGTCGGGAGTTGAACCCGGAACCGCCGGGCTCCCAAAAATTTTTGTCACCGTTGAGCCACAAAACCCTTTCATGTATTTGAGGGGCTCGGTTTTATTTTGTTAGTTGTTAGGCCCGAATGCCTAAAGCAAAATAACCAACTAATGGTTATTGGTTTTAAATCAAAACAAACCCATCAAACTAAAAGCCCAAAAATAAATTAAACGAAGGGCTCTAAATTAATTTGAAAGATTAAGGGGTTGTTTATTTTGATTTATATGTAAATATGGAGGATTTTATAACTTTATGGTTATTCCCCATATCGGGTAAACTTCAAGTATATTAGGAAGGAGCCATTAGTGGGGATCAGCCATTAGTGGAAGATCCATTAGTTGATCATTCTCCATTGTATTCCATTCTCTTGGTCTTTGAGAGGCTTTTGTGAGAGAATTTTTAGAGGGAATTAGGAGAATATTTGAGTTGTGATGTATTATTGATGTTTTGAGTCTTGTAGTAGATCCTATTAGGCAAAGTCAGTTTTCTTCCTCTTAGTCATCCCTAGCCTTGAGAGCTTTTGAGAGGGGTGTGAGTGAGAGACTTTTTATATGACTTTGTGGAAAGGCTACAAGATATTGTAAAGCAGTGTTACAAGAGGCTCGTGGAGATTGTACTGCGTTTCAGAACATTTCAATACATTGGTCACTCGATTGAGCTCGACCCGGAGACGTAGTCACGTTGTGGCGAACTCCGTAATCAAATTGGTGTCTTCTTGTCTCTCTTGATTCTATGTTTTGAATTCCTTCTGATTAATGTTCTTGCTACTTCATTGTTGATGTCTTTATTCCTTTGTTCATAATCACTTAAGCAACGTTTGTCATAGATCCCTTCCGCTATACGGATCAATGGGGGTCAGTGTCTAGTGAGTGACTCTCAAGATAACCCATGCTTGGACCATGCAATGGCACTTTTCCCTACTGCAACCTAGCATGCCCTTGTCTTGTGTTCCCCTTTTTTGTCTGCTTACCTCTGGAAGCGGAGTCACCATTATTTGAAGTGTTGTGGTATTTTGCATGTTGGAGTCATGTTAGTCCCTTTTTTTGTGCTATTGTCTTCTTGAGTGTTTTGGTGGTGGGACCTTATCGTTATCTCCTAGCATGGGGGTGGACCTTAGGATTTCACATGGTCGAGTGGAATTTATTTTTTATTCCATTGGGTTTTCCAGTTATTGTTCGTGTTCGTGGAGGATGTACCTCATGTAGTGGATTCCAGACCTTGCACCATTTCAGGAGACATTTTTTTTATGTTATGTAATTACTTGTATCTCATTGTACCATGTAATGTAATTTGATGTATTCTTCTCGTTGTTATAAGGGAAGCTATGATGTAATCTTGTGACAATGTATTAATGTACCCTTATGTAAGAGAAATTGATTATGTACTCATTTGTTTGTATTATATGCTCTTTAATGGTGTTACATATCTATGGAAATATATACATTTAATTCATTTAATGCAATGGATTTAAAGGAACTCTTGTTGTTAGTTATTCTATGATGTATGTTTAGTCTAGATAATTGATATGTTTGTAATGTAGTCATGGAACCCTAGAGGGCGTATTTTAGATGGTATGTGTGTTCATTTTACATTCATTGTAGTTTGTTAGATAGGTTCATACTTCATGATAATTCTAAAAAATTGGTTCCACTATTGTTGCTTTGTTATGTTGTCCTTTGGGGTTTCGTGGCGAGGCGTTACACAATGTGTATAGTTTCTTCTAATTGTGATATGTGTACAAGAGGGAAAATGCCTTGCACTGTGTTTGGTTTCAGGTGATTTTGTTAAGTGTGCAACATGGTAAATGCCTTGCTTTTTTGTAGGGTTTACTAGTTGCAAGTAGGGGTCTGAGTGGCTCTCAATGGGTGTCGGAACCCAAAGTGGTGACTAGGGTAACCCATTGAAGATTTCCTTAATCCAGTGATAACTTAAAATGAATTGGGGGGATGGATAGTTTTCACATTAAACAAGATAATGGTATGCCTCACCCATGCTTGTAGTGCTTGTTTAGGCTAAGGATGGGTTGAGAATTCCTAGTTGGCAAGATCAATTTCCTTGTCCTCACAAAACGAACGTTGGTTCTGAATGTGTCACCCTATGGAGTCGGCATCTAGTGAGAGACTGTCAGGGTAACCCATGCCAAGACCATGCAATGACACTCTTCCCTATTGCAATCTAGCATTCCCTAGTTATGTCATTTCCCTTCTGTTGTGTGATTCCCTCTAGAAGTGATGTATGTGTTTTATGTGTTGTTCATGTTGTTGCAGTGTTTTGTTGGAGTCATGTATAGCCTTGTTTATGTTAGCCTTCTATTTTCTTGACTATTTTTTGTAGTGGGACCTTATGTTATCTCCTAGCATGAGGGTGGACCTTAGGGTTCCACATGGTCAGGAGGTTAGTGTTTTTTCCTCCATTAGGTTTCCTTGTTGCGTGTTCATGTGTGTGGAGGTTGCACCTTGTGTCTAGTGGATTCCAGTTCATGATCTAATTCAAGAAGACATACATTTATGTATATGTATTGGACTTATATATCAATTGTACCATTTATTGTAATACTAATGTATTCTTCCCAATTGTATTTAGGGAAGCATTATTGTAATTAATGTAATGATGTAACAAATTATGAGGTACTCTCATGTAATGAAATTTGCATATGTACTTGTTATAAATGATCTTTAATGACTATTTATCTGATGACATGTTATGGAATTGTATATTGTTGAATCATTTAATGAGATGGATTAAAATGAACTTGATTATCAGATCAATCATGTTAACATATTATTTAATGAAATAATTCTAGTTATTGATTGATAATTAAATGTGAGTAGCATAGTCAGGGAACCTTAGAGGACTAGGGTTAGATTTTATGATATGTTATGTTATGCATTTCACTGTTGTTTACTTTAAAAAAAAATGTTTCATTGTTAATTCATGTTTAGTGTTGTCCTATGGGGTTCTTTGGCGAGGCGTTACATTTACAAACATTTTTGAATAATCTATTAATTTTGAAGGGTCATTTTCTTCTCAATCAAGCCCCTAAGTTAGCTGATTGATGGTATAAACCAAAATCAAAACAACATGTAAGCATGTAGTATGCTTAGAATGGTGATGCAAGGTGGTAATTTAATTAGGATTATTTGAGTTTCTCGTATGAAATGCTCATGTGAATGTACTCTTTTAATGATTTCTAGGTGATTTCAAAATAAAAAATGAATGTCTTTAAATATAACAATATAATACACAAATTGACACAAACATATATTCTAAAAGGTTAACTCATGATGGTTAATAGGAAGGATTTATCAATATTTAAATTTAGATATTAAATTTAAAAAATTGAAGTTGATATTCATGACTCCATTATTGATTTAGGTAAATTTTATACCTAAAAATATAGTATAAGATGAAAATGAGAAATCATAAAATCAAGATCAACTATTTTAAAATAAATAATAAGAAATACATTATATAAATAATATCATAAGCCAAATTCACATAAAAATATATCACTAATTTAATGATTACATTTAAATAAAAATATATCGCTAGATGGGCTTGTAGTTGTGCAAGGTTCAATTGTTGTTATAGCAATTGTGATCATTCATATTAGTATCAATTTTAAAATAAAGTATCTTCCATAAATATTTAAGAGTATGTGAAAAATACATGTATCCATTGCATATCACATTTAAAAATTATATATATAAATATTAAATCCAACATGCACTAATTTACAAATCCAAATTGTAATTACCAAATATATCAACTTGTACAAGTTAACCAATACACAAAGCACAACTACTAGAGTACCTTTCAGATATAATTATCCTATGGCATGAATAAACATGTCAATTTGAACAAGTTAACAAATACTTCATGGATAATATAGTCTAACAATGTACAACTATTGAAGTAGTTATCAAATAGATAAGTAATTATATACACAATATCATAGAACAAATTTTCAAGTACTAATATCAACTTCACCTAAATTTCAACACTCTCTCCCTACATATCATTCTAATTTGATCTCATTTGGTTCATTTATGTGATGTATTTGATCTCTCATCTACCATTACACCTGCAAGATAAGACAACATGTAAGACTAATCATAAATTGAGACTTAATCAAATATAAATTCTTAATCATAAGTAGATTTTCTTTTTCATTCACCTAAGATCTATTGATCAAACATTGAAGCTATCTGCTAATGATAAATAATTTTAAAGGGAAATTTTACCCAAAGTGTACTTAAATTCAAAGACCTAATACTATATTTTTGTGATGGAGATACACTATGCAAACATGCAAACTTGTAGATTAAATAAAATGCACAAAAATAACAATAATATGATAAACACCATTATTACAAAACATTTGATGCTTCTCATCAATACCATAACACTGTTACATATACATGGTTGTCCTTACCTTATAGTTGAAACTCACTCCTTACCTCCTTGTTCTCCTAAACTTTTTTATAGATTCAACTCTCTCAACTTTGTATATCCTCATATATCCATAAGAGACATGCAAACATAAGCATCTCTAATATTTACAATAATATTTCATCTATATAATTATTTCAAAAGCACATTACGTCAAGTGTAAGAAAAAAATTACATGTTTTTGTTACACATAGATCCTTACATTACATGTAACCTTTTATGTGTTTATCATCCAAATATAAGATCAAATGATAATTATATATTATAATTACAAAGTGTAATGATAGATTCCTATTTGAATGGTTGATTTTGGGTACCAACATGAGTAGATGCATAAAGTTCAAGATGGAAATGGTCATATTAATATTATCCAATATGGTAGGAAGATGAGTGGAAGGAGGTATACAAAAATAAGGAAAAAAACTAGGAGGATGAGGCACAATTCAAAGAGCTAGATAGAGTAACTTTCAAACCAATACCTTGAAGCATTTTTAAACTAAATAGCTTAGTAAGCAATAAATAATGAAAATCTTGAACCAATTTTTTAAGATTATCTACCTTATCTAAATTAGCAAGCTCACATATAATTTTTTTGTTGTTCCAGATATCCTTTATGATAAAAAAAATCCAAACTCATGTTCAATAATAGTGGTAAAAATAATAATGTTCATATGAATGTCATCAAAAAATCCATTCTCACTAGATTCAACCATTTGGAAATGCAAACAAGGGCTTCTTCCTAAGATAAATTGGGGATGTGGATGTGATTTTGATATGCAAACAACTCACAAAAACTTTTAAGGCCAAATGATGTAAAAGAGATGCAAAGGTTGAAATAAAATTAATCAACAATCATTCATATCTAAAAATAAATGGGCAAATAAAAGTTCTAGAGGAAAAAGTAAAGGTAGGCAAAACAAGATTGCTAAAGAAAAAGAAAACTCTAAAGGGGCTACGCCAATGAAGCACACAAAAAAATTATAATACAAACCCTAATGATATATGAAAATTAAGTATACTATTACAAAACTAAATCTAAAAAACTTTTAAAGGAAGGTTAAATCCCAAAGTTAAAACCCTAGCTTGTCTAGGAATGTTAGGTTCCCTAAATAATGTAAGGGAAAATATACCACTAATATAAATATCCAAGGTAATTAAATAAATAATAAATAGGTAGATAAATAAATTACGATCAATAATAAAATTAGATACAAAAGTTAAATGAATTAAATATAATGCTTAGATTCTAAAGATAGAGGAATAATGTAAAAGATGTTTGAATCAATTGGTCAATATGTTAGAATTTTCAATTATATTTGGATAATTAACTATGCTTTGTTGTAATTGAGATTTGCACTCATGGACCCAATCTTTGTGTAGATGGAAGGGAATCAGTGTGCTAGCTTGAACCTATACTTGTACGTGTGATTTGGTAGAAATATGATCACTGAAAATAGTTTATGTTGATATTTTTATTTTTGAATCACAATAAACTTATGATGTTTACAAACATCTTTGACGAATTTATTTATTTTGAAAGCTCATGTTCCTCTTAGTCAAGCCCTTAAGCTAGCTGATTGATGGCTATAAACCAAAATTAAAATAACATGTAAGCATGTAGTATTCTTAAAATGATGATGCAAGGTGGTAATGTAATTAGGATGCTTTGATTTTCTAGTATGACATGCTCATGTGAAAACTCTTTTAATGATTTTTAGGTGATTTCAAAATAAAAAAAGAATGTCTTTAAATATAACAATAGAATACACAAATTGACACAAATATATATATATAAGGTTAAGTCGTGATGGTTAATAGGAAAGAGTTTTCAATATTTAACTTCAGATATTAAATTTTAAAAACTGAAGTTGAGATTCATGACTCCATGATTGATTTAGGTGAATTTTATACCTAAAAATGTAATATAAGATAAAAAATGAGAAATATTAATATCAAGAACAACTCTTAAAATAAATAATAATAAATACAATATATAATAATATCATAAACTAAATTCAAATAAAAATATATCACCAGGGGAGAGGGGCTAGTAGTTGTGTAGGGTCCAATTATTGTTATAACAATTATGATTATTCATATTAGTATTAGAATGAGTTAATATTATATCTTGTAAATATTTATTTCACATATTAATCAAAATATTACCAAATATGTGATGTATGGGATCAATAGTTGCTCACTTCAGAACTTATAATCCTTAAGATAAAAAAACACATATATATTATTAAATGTTATGTAATATAATATGCTCTAATAAATATAATATAAGTTGTTTGCAATATATGTATCAATTTTAAAATAAAGTATCTTCCATAAATATTTAAGATTATGTGGAAGATAGATGTATCCATTGCATATCACATTTAAAAATAAAACATATAAATATTAAATCCAACATGCACTAATACAAATTCAAATTGTAATTACCAAACATATCGACTTGTACAAGTTAACCAATACACAATGTACAACTACTGGAGAACTGTCAAATCTAATTATCCTATGACATAAATAAACATGTCAATTTGAACAAGTTAGCAATCCTTCATGGATAATATAGTCTAAAAATGTACAACTATTGAAGTAGTTGTAAAATTTATAAGTAATTATATACACGATATCATAGAATAAATTTTCAAGTATTAATATCAACATTCATCTAAATGTCAACACACTCTCCCTACGTATCATTCCAATTTTCTCCTAGATAGTTCATTTATGTGATGTATTTGATTTCTCATCTACCATTGTACCTACAATATAAGACAACATGTAAGACTCGCCATAAATTGAGATGCAATCAAATACAAATTCTTAACAAAAAAAATGTCAATAAAATTTTTAATCAATGAAATCAAGTACACAAAATAAAAAATCAACCTATCAATTTTATTTTTTTAAACTCGGTACTCAATCCATGGCAGCAAAATACAACCAATAAAAATAAAGTCTGTGAATTAAGAAATGTGATATCAATTTTCAAAATGTTATAAAATCCATTGTTGAAAGTGGTCATTTTTTCACCATTTCTATTTAGAATTTTTACTACTTACAATTATCTATGTTGTATGCTATGCTCCTACATTCTACTGATTCTAGAGAATTTCCAATCTAAAACTACTCTCATCAACTATACTAGGCATTATTCAGGTGTATTACCTTCAATTTTCAATGTGTCCACTCACATTTTGATTGTTTGAATCTTAAAAAAAAAATAGTAAGTTATCAATTCTAATTTATTTTAGCTTTTTTTTCATGAAATAATTGCATAAGTAATTTGTATAAAATATTTTATTTTCAATGTCAAATGAGCTCCCTTTCACAAGAAGTGTCCAAAGTATTGAAAGGAAAACAATGTATAAATTACTAAACAAAGAAATTTATAATCGAAATAGGAAAATAGCTTACATAATCTTAAATCTTATTATTTATAGGTCAAGTGCAATTGTAACCAGTGATTCCACTCACATAAGTTGTATTTCACCAACTTAACCAAGGTACAACTTACACTCCCATGCCAAAGTGAAAATTGACTATCTGCAATTACAAATAAATCTTGGATGATTTGTAGTTTGTGGTTCATTCCAATTCAATCAAGTGCTAAAAAGAGATCTTAGCATAATATCTCAGTGGACAACTTAACCAGTGTGTGACCCACCAAGTCTAAACTGCCTTTTAAAACAACCCATCAAAGCAAGAAAATAATGGTCATTAATCATGTATTGCAATGATACTTGATTGTTTTGTTATTGTGTTTGTTTTGATTTAATAGCTTAGTTTTTTAATATAGTCTAGCAATGTACAAGTATTGAAGTAGTTTTCAAATCTATAAGTAATTATATGTATAATATCATAAAACAAATTTTCAACTATTAATATCAACATCATCTAAATTCCAACACTCTCTCCCTATGTATCATTCCAATTTTCTCCCATCCAGTTCATTTATGTAATTTATTCGATCCCTCCCTATGTATCAATTAAAATTCTAACCAATCAAGTGCTAAAAAGATCTTAGTGTAATATCTTAGTGGACAACTTAAGCAATGTGTGACCCACCAAATCTAAAGTGCCTTTTAAAACAACCCGTCAAAGAAAGAAAAAAAAATGGCCATTAGCCATGTATTAAAATGATACCTAACTATTTTTCTATTGTGTTTATTCTAATTTGATAGCTTAGTGTCTATCATTTGTTTTCGTTACATCTAAGATCTTATTGTGTTGGGTTTAATTTTTTTTATCTATTGTAATAAATTTACGATCCCATCAAAACCATCTTTAATAAAAACATTTCTTGGGTGACATAATAGCATTTCAAAAATAACCTAAAACATCTTAACAAACTTTTAATTACCTAGTAAGGTGCCATAACAATATTTTTGGTCAACACTTTGTATTACCAGTTTGTATTGGTTATTTTGCTACAATTAATTTTTTTAACATCTATGTTTTATTTGTTTATTTTATCCATGCAATATATTTTAGGCCGACTATGTACATTTCACCATAAAATTTTCTCAAAAGAATCAAGTTCAGAGAACAAGGCTTTTTCCAAAGCTAAAAGAGGGGTTATTCTTCATTGTAATCTTTAAAATGAAAGCATTACTATAGATCCAACTAAGATACTAGATCCAATCGAGGTACCATATGTGCAATTGATTGGAGATTCTACTACATCTAAGAATGTACTTGTTATCAAAATTTGGACAAAATCAGACATGGACCATGCAATCAAAGATGTTGAGGATAATGAGTACTCTATCCAATTTTTTGCCAAGAAAAGAGGTATTCCTGCTACAACATTGTCATATTGGTTACAAGGTATCACAACTACAGCAAAGAGAGGCCTACCAACCACATTATTGTTGGAAATCAAGGTATAACTTACACCAATATGAACTTAATAAAGTGGTTACAAATCTGAAATTAAATATTCAAGATTACCATAGAAAGATTACGTGATTAATAATTACAACAATGAAAGAAAAATTTGCAAAACCACAAGTCATCAAACACAAGTGACATAAGATATATGTGGAGAAACCCTTGTGAGAAAAAAATCCACACCTAAAGAGATCTAATGTTTGTATTAATATTCAAGAAATTACATCAATACAACAATCCTCTTTGTAATCTGGTAACAGATCGTCACTCTAACAACCTGCAAACAAAACTCTACTAAACCACAATCTCAAGGCTCCAATATATAGAAGTTTGTGGGAGAGAATACCATAAATGGTATCGCAAGACAACAAGCAAAACCACCTGGAAAAACCTATGCCCCCTTAGTGGATATCCCATAAATATGGAATAAAATATTGAATAATCGTGTGGCCTTCACATGGGTGCCTAACACACAACCAATCAAAATTATTCAAAATCAAGTGCTTCATAACTCACTGATGGCTTTGATGGCTACATGCAAGAGCATGCACCAACATACAAACCTAGGTGCCCAACCATGTAAGAGCATGCAAATAACCTACACATACATGCACACCAAAGTGGTCCCCAAAGTTGGATGCCTAAGAGGAATATCCTCCAAAAATGCTCTGTAACCACCATCATAAATGGTACACCTCTTTGAATGCAATTACAATTTGTCATAGGAAAATAAATAATAAATAGTTTTCCCTCATGTCTCCTAGAACACTTTCCAAAGAATGTGGAGATGCATAAATCAACTTAGGATAGCAATTATAATGTCACCTATCCTAGCATTCTCTCACTTGACATTATATATTGTAATTATATCTATGAGATACAAATAAAATATATAATCAAGTACAGTGATCAAGGCCCATGGCCTTCCTGTGCCAAGAGAACTTATATGCGGTCACTAGCTTTATGAGGGAATCTGCAACATTATCCAAAGTGTCAACCTTCTAAATCAAAACATTAACATTCTCTACCACTTCTCGCACAAAGTGATACTAAACATCAACATGATTAGTATGAGCATGATACATAGGATTTTTAGCTAAACATATGGCACTCTGACTATCAAATTCAATTATCATTGTCCTACAATCAAAACCAATACCATTACCAAGTATCTATAATCAAACCGCCTCCTTAGAGGCATGTGTAGCAGCCATATACCTACTTTGGTGATGGATAATGCAACTGTAAGCCACCTCTTACTCATCCAGCTCACTGCAACTCCAAACAAAGTAAAAACATAGATACTAGTGGACCTTCGACTATCCAAGTCACCTACCCAATCCGCATAAAAAAAACCCTATATGTCCAATGACTTATCCACATCATCAATACCATGATAAACCAAACAATAAAATAAAGCACTATGAAAATATCTAAACACCCTCTTAATAAAACTCCAATGCTCTCTACCAGGGTTAGACATAAACCTACTCAAAACTCTCACAACTTGGGCTATATCTGGTCTAGTACAAACCATTACATACATCAAACTACCAACAATACTAGCATAAGTAACGTTATACATATCTTCAATATCATCATCAACATTAGGACACATGTCTAAACTTAACTTGTTACCAACTAGAAATGGAATATTTACTAGTTTACAGTCATGCATATTAAACCTCTACAAAATAGTATCAACATACTTACTCTAACTCAACCAAAGCTTTTTATGAACTCGATCTCTATTGATCTCCATCCCAAGAATATATTTTATAGCCCCCAAATCCTTCATATCAAATATGCTAGAAAGATGAGCCTTAAGCTCCCTAACCATCACCTTGTTGTTACCCATAAACATGTAAAAAACATACAAGACAATGATTAGTATCTAATCATTAATAACCATAATGTAAACACAATGATCCTCCTCGCTCCTAACAAAACCCAAATTCAATGCAAAGGCATCAAACTTGTGGTACCACATCCTAGATGATTGTTTCAAACCATATAAAGATCTTTTTAACCTGCAAACCAAGTGTTATTTTCCTTTCACAACAAAACTGCAAGGCTGTTGCATTTAAATATCTTCCTCAAGATCTTCATGCAAGAAAGCAATTTTAACATCCATTTTCTCTATTTTAAAATCATAAGAAACAACAATAGATAATAAGAATCTAATAGAATTTAACTTAGCAATAGGAGAGAAAATTTCACCAAAATCAACTCCCTCTCTCTAGGAGTAGCCCTTGGCTACCAATTTGGCCTTGTACCACTCTAACTGACCATTCGCACCAAATTTCTTTTTAAATAACCACTTGTAACTAATGTGCTTCCTTTATTTGGGAAAAATCACAAGATCCAGGTATCACAACTATCCAAAGCAATCATCTCCTCTTGCATGGCTTGCATCCAAGACTCACTTTCTTTTGAAGAAAGAACCTCCCTGTAGGATATAGGTTCACCATCAGTACTCAACAAAGAAAATACACAACAAAATTTGGATGGGCTATACCTGTCAACTAGATTTTGTTGCCTTGTGGATCTTCTCAAGGTAGGAGTAAGGGGTTTTTGTTTCTCGTCTACTTCTAAATACTCATCTTGCACATCATCTAAACTCTTTGAACCCTCTTCTTCTTTTCCATCCTCTAATCCATCTTGTTTTTTTCCACATTTAAATATTCTTGCTTTTCAATCTTTGTCTTGAAGTGCATTTTTTTTCTTATCTTTCTCCTTTGGTTGTTCTTCACCCAAGTAAGCTCTAAACTCCCTAAAAATAACATCTCTAGAGAAAACCATTTTATGGATTAGTGGATTCCTAAGCTTATAACCTTTTACATTCTTGCCATAACCAACAAAGATGTATTTATGTGCTTTTGAATCCAACTTAGAAGACTTATCTTAAGGAACATGAACAAAATCCTCACAACCAAAGACCCTTAAATGCGAAACAAAAAGCTTTTTACCTATCCACACTTCATAAGGATATTTATCAACAAGAGTTGAACAAGGAGATCTATTAATCAAATAGCATGCAATACTTCCAACTTCTTCCTAGAATCATCTATCAAGCTTAGCACCACTCAACATGCTCCTAGATCTTTCCATCAAGGTTTGATTCATTCTTTCTACTAACCCATTTTGTTGAGGTGTATAAAGAGTAGTATTTTGCAGAACAATACTTGCATGCTTATAGAACTCATCAAATTCCTTAGAAAAATATTCACCCCCATTGTTAGATCTCAACACCCTTATCTTATAATCCATTTTCTTATCAACTAAAGCTTTAAATTCCTTAAACTTAGTGAAAACTTTATATTTTTCATGCATAAAATAAAACCAGGTGTATCTTGACACGTTATCAGTGAAAGTAACATAATAACAAGATTTTCCAAAAGAGTCAACATTCACTAATCCAAACACATCCGAATGAATGATCTCTAATAATCTCTTAGCTTTATTAGTCCCATTAGGAAATGATGATCTATTATGTTTACCAAACACATAATTCTCACAAAATTAATTTTACCAACAAAATAAATAGAAATACTCTCAACCAACTTTTTATTCAAAGTTGTATTAAGACCCTTTTCACTTATGTGACCAAATATATGGTGACACAACATACGTGCATTTTCAGTGCCAGTTACATTAGTAGATACAAAAAGTGGAAGCATTTAGCCTAAACAAAGTCCCCATTCGAGATCCTTTATCTATCACCAAAATCCCTCTTACCAACCTACAACTAGACTTGTCAAACGTCACATGCATTCTAGAATCATTCAACTTGGATGTTGAAAGTAAATTTCTCACAAATCCTAGAATATGTAAAACATGATCAAGGGTTTTAACCCTCGCATAACTAAAACACAACTTTACCTTTCCCTTTAAAATAATCTTCTTTGTGCTATTATCACCAAACAACCCCCATTAAAAGCTAAATATGAAGTAAACCACTCCTTGTGAGGAGTCATATGGTAGAAGAAACATGAATCATGTAATACCCCTCCGTTTTTCCCTTTTGATCAAATAGTGTTCTATTCTCTTTTGTTGTACTTTCTGTCAGTACCTTGACTATGGTACTCAGCTTCTTTTGATCACTATCATTAAAGAAACGTTAATGCAATCTTTGTTGTGATGGTATTTTAATATGATGTTATCTTATGGCATGTTTTGGATTAACATAAATGGATATTCGAATTAATGATGTTATGCTTTGGATTATATTAATATGTTAGACTTGTCAGTAGTACTACTGTATTGGTGAAGAGGACGGTACCGCATCACTCGCTTGCGAGTGCCCTGCGATTCCGAGATCTCCTCTTCACAATGTGTATTTTATGTTGTATATATTATATGTTGTTGTTTACTTAATTTACAGGTTGATAGGTACAGGACATCGACTCCACCTGGTTTCACAGGTTGGAGCGTGTTCAATACCCAATGGTATTCGATTGGGAGATAGTAGCTAGGATTTTGTGTCAAGTCGTCACCCTAGTCTTGTGTATCGTCTGGTGTTGTCGGGTTATGATTATTTTAACTTTGTTCAATTTGGCCTTGAATTGATTTAAATTGCAATTAAATTGGGTGATTTAAATGGCTTAATGCATTTAAGATTCTGATTAATTTAATCTAGAATTATGTTGAAATATTATTTATTTTATTATTAATTTAATTTAATCAATAAATAATTTAATCATTGATTAAATCTATTTATTAATTAATTAAATTTATGGGTTGAAAGAATTTAATTTAATTATGTTGAGTTATTGTGTTATTTGTTGAAATTGAAAGATGCATAAAAAGTCAATTTGGAATTTAAAAATTCAAATTATTTAAAAAATAGATATTTTCCATTCTGTTTTCTGAAATTTATGAGGGTTGTTGGGTTTTAGGGCAAAATCCTTATGTGTTTGAATTTGCTTGATAATTTTTGGATCTTGAAGTTTTTGAGAGAAAAAAAAGGAATTTGTGAAAGGAGGATTTTTCAATTTTATGGGTTTTTTATTGGAGTTGCAAAATCTTGAGGAATTGGATTTGGAAGCAAGAGGGGAAGCTAAGCATCATGTGGTCTTCTTCAAACTCAAAATTTACCAGGTTCTTGTCTTTTGTTTTATTGATTTTGGAAATTTAAATTTTAAATGTGTTGATGTTGAAAGTCTGGTTGCATAATGTTTGCAATAATCTGGTTGTGAATTGAAATGGGAAAACCCATATGGAAAATTGAGTTTATTGTCAAAAATCTCACCCTTGGAAAAATAATTTCTTCAAGAAGAAACAATGGTTTTTTTTGGAATCAATATGTTATTTTAAAGAAAAAATTTGTTTTCTTCTCCTCAATTAATCTTGCATTGGAAATTTGTTTTTTTTAAGATATATATAAATATATCTATATTTCTTTTATGTTTGGGCTTGAGGCTATGCCTCTGTTTTCATTTCAAAAGAATTTATAAAAAGAATTTTATTTCAAAAAAAAAAGGGGGCCTGTGCATTTTCAAATTTTCGCAGGAAATTTTTATTGCAAAAATAATTTTTTTTTTTAAAAAGACAGTGGGGAGGCGCAGGGGGCTCAACCCCCACCGCACCCCCATGGGAGGTGGGTAAAGGGAGCTACGCCCTGCGTGCACCCCACCCCTACCTTACCACCGTCGTCTGCCCTTATCGGCGCCACCGTAGTCGCCCGCAAGCCGTCCCTTGGGATGACTATGTTTACACACAGTCGCCCCCATTAATGGGGGTCGGCTGTGTGTGAACATAGCCGGTCGACCCTTGACTGTCTTGCGCGGCCCGTAACCCTAGGCGGCTATCCATTCTAATATGCGCGCAGACCAATGCGTGGGTGTTGACCCTTGGTAACTTTGTTTTATGATTTTTAATTTTTATTATTATTTTATTTTTATTAATATGTTAATATTATATATATATTTATAATATTAAATAGTAATATTTATTATTATAATATATATAATATTAGTATATTAGTATAAATAAATATATTAATATGTATTATTATATTATATAATATTAAAATATTAATATATTATATATTAATATTTAATGTTATATTTTATAATATTAAAGTATTAGTAATTAAATATATAAATTATGTGTATTTTGATATACACATATATGGGTGAAATTATCTTGGTAAACGGAGTTTGGAATTTTAAATATTTTCCACTATGGCATAATATAAAAATGTTGATTTAAAACGGTGTTTATTTATTAAATGTACATGTGAGAATTAAACTATGTAGATTGCAATCAATTTATCAATTGAAATTTTAAATGCAGTTTGGAAGGATAAACATAGAATTGACATGAAATGTGTCTAGTATGGTGATTATTTAATAAATTATCTCGCTATAATCTTATTGTAAATCCTAAACGTTATATTTTGAAATGTAGAAGTTACATGATTACTTGTTACCATTGAAACAATTAGTGTAATTAAACATTTGATTTAAATATTATCGTTGGTCTGAAAGAGACGTATTTAATTCAGTTTTATTAACGCAATAAAATACTGAATGTTAGCATGAGGACATGGATTTAGAATATCCAAAGCAGGTTTAATTCTCATTTTGATGTTATCTGTTTCTTGTCATCACTTGGTAAATTTGGGTCATTGCATGCGACAAGGCTTCTAATTGAGTTTTATGTTTCGTGGGTTGTCGGTTTGTTATGTCAACCTGGTTGTATCCCTTGGATAGTGCATGAGGTTGTGTCTATGTTAGTACCCGGTTTTCATGAACGGGGACGTTTGTGCCTCCTGAGAAAGGAGTGGATTTTGTTATGTGTGTCTCCTTGTCAAGAGCGGTCAAGAGCCGTCAGGAGCAGTTCTGTTACCTTGTTTACCTCCAGTGTTTGGAGTGGTTTTATCTTTGTCACCTCCTGAGAAAGAAGTGGACGTGTTATCCTATTTGTTGCACCTTGGTACCATTAAGGTTTGGTTGGTGTGTGTGTGTGTTGTCAAGTAGAAGAGTGGCTTCCGTAGGGGCCAGAGCCTGGAAGAGGTAAGATTGGGTAACCTTCGAAAGTGGTGTAATTAAGTGATAACTAAATCAATATACTTAGAGCTTGGGTAGTACTTCACACTAAAAAGATAATTATCCCTCACTCATAGATCCAAGTGCTCGGTTAGACTTGGGATGGGTGGGAAGGCCGGTAACTATAAGGTCATCTATCTTGTCTATACAAAAGGTATTTGATTCTCCATTAGTAGGTATGAGGACCAATGATCGATTAGAGCCACCATCTTGACGATCAGTGTGGGTAACTCATGACGAGCTGTGTGATGACACTCTGTCTAGGACAATAGTTGACCTTGATTTTGCTTTGGTAGGTATGAGGTCCAATGATCGGTTAGGGCCTCCATCTTGACGATCAATGTGGGTAACTCATGATGTGTTGTGTGATGGCACTTTGTGTGACCATAGTTGGTCCTTGTTTGACCATAGTTGGTCCTTGTTTATTGTGGGTATGGTTTCCATAACATACCTGATGTGACCTTGGTTGGTGTTTGATTATGTGGTATGGTTCTTGTAACATACTTGTCTTACTTTATTTCTGGAAGCATCGAGACCATGCAGTGTTGTACTTGTGTTGTACTCGCATGTATTTGAGTTGTACATTGGGATGTACTCATGAAGTTCATGTGATTGGTTGTTTCAGTTTGGTTTAGTTATGTTAGCCTGTGTCTAGAGGTAGATTGTCTTGACTATGATTCCTGGTTACTATCTCCTAGCACGGGGGGTGGGCCTTTGGGTTCCACTTGGTTGGGTGGCATGCACCTAAATCTGTTGGGTCCTTTCTTCATGTTCATGTGGACGAGACTTCCAGTTGGAGAGCTCGTGGTTTTTGTATCAATTCATGCCTTATTTCATTTCAGTTGTTCTTATTATTTTACCCCTCAGTTGTTATCGAGGTGGAATTTGTAATTGTAATCTCATTATGTTATTGGACCTACCTCATTCAGGGAATGAGTGTTGTAATATTATTGTAATAAATGGATTAATGCAATGGAAAGTTATCTTTATGATTGATGTAATTCATCTCATTGGATGTATGTGCTTTAATTATTAATTAATTAAATGGCATGGTTAAATCATGTTTTTTTTTAGGATCTATATAACCTTTGTCTCGTAACCTTAGAGGTTGTTGGCATTAGTTGTGAACTCACATGTTAATTGTACTTAAGCAAAAAAAAAATTTAGCCTGTTTAAGTTGTTGTTTGCAACTTCCTCTAGGGTTGTGTGGCGGGGTGTTACAAATCAATTAGCCAAGCATCATCACTAATAGTGTTAGCAGAAATAAACAAAGCATTAGAATCACCATCTTCTAAGGAATTTTTTGTGAAAGTATCTAAAATTTTTTTCTTTTTTATACTCCTTCACATTCCCTCTCTTACCATAATTCCAACACTTTACTATGCTCTTCTTGGGGGTTTTAGAATGTCCTTTAGACTTGTCTCTCTTCTTGTCCCCTTTAGGCCCTCCATTTTATTTGGACCTCCCCCGCACATGAAAAGCATCTTGGGAGCCTGCATTCATGGACTTTCTCATCATCTCTTTTGAAAGAAGTATTGCAATGAGACTATTGATGAGGTAAAAATAACCTCATCATTATGAAATCCGGGAAGCTTACTTTTGCTAATTCAATCCTAAGCATGTGCCAATTTATTAAGCTTTAGGAGAATTAATTACTTATTTTTAGGAAAATTATGCTTTCTTTCCTTCTTTTGATTAATTGAGGAAATTGTCCAAAGAAGGTTTAATGGGTTGATTTGAGCATTTTTGTAGGGATTAAATAGGTCATCATGTAGCTGTTGCAGAAGTTTAGCTAGCACGTGCCTCAAGAGTAATGTTGCGAACCCATTCCTAGATGTCGGGATGATGCACCGAAGATTCAGTTTCAGTTTCTTTAAATTATGTTGTTAAAGAATTTATGGCTCTTCTCGAGCCTTCTACATGTTTTAAAAGCTTTAAAGACATCAAGTTAGTTTTTAGTTAAGGAAGACTTTTTCAATGGTTATCCATGCCATCTTAAATTTAGGATTCAGTTAAAAAGTTATCTATAAAATTGTAACTTCTGAAGTAGTGAATAAGACAAAGAGGAAGTACCGTTATGTTGTTCACACAGTTTTACAAATCACTGTTAAAATGAGTT
This sequence comes from Sequoiadendron giganteum, assembly GCA_007115665.2. Taxonomy (NCBI): domain Eukaryota; kingdom Viridiplantae; phylum Streptophyta; class Pinopsida; order Cupressales; family Cupressaceae; genus Sequoiadendron; species Sequoiadendron giganteum. Next base: position 637,695,987 of record CM021100.1, read on the forward strand.
ATCTAATTTTTGTCTACTGGTAACTGTTGAATTCAAATGATAGTGATTGTTTGTAATAAGAGGATTTGAGAATATGCAGTTTATGTGAGTTAAAGACGAAGTAGAATCCCGTGAGCTGGCCACTCGAGGGGAGTTAGCCTAGATAGATAAGTATTTTTTTGTTAAGCTATTTTCTTTGTTAAGGATAAATCACAGTTCAGTAGGAAGTAACAAGTTGTTGAAGAGTCGAGTCTGATGTTCCGGAGCACCACTGTTTTTAATCTGTATAAGTTATCTTTTGTAGTTGATAATATTTCTTTATTGTTTAAAAGATGTTTAATTGTCTATTTCCTTACTTTTTTGCTTTTGTAACACACCAGTTGTTTAGCTTACTTGTCTCCACACTTTCTAGTTTACTCGTAATGCTTTCTAAATTAGTTGTCTTATGCTTTTTAATTTAGTATTCCTGATTTTTCTTAAGAGTAAGATTATTTACGAGTTAAGAAGTAATGGCTTTATATTAGACTTGATTAGTTGAAGAAAAACTGAAAATATAAAATGGGTTGTTTAGATAATCTCCTTCTGCAAACTACCTTGGACACTGCCCGGTCGACAATTGACATTTAATTATTCTAAAGTAGTAGGACCCAACGACAACCTATCAACTATCCATCTTCAGTTTTGTACCACCACCACTTATGGGAACAATTAGATTTTCTCGATTTGGGTAAAGAACAAAGCATCAAAATACATTTATCTTCCTCTTCTATCTTAACATCTATAGATGCAAGTTGAATATCATATTAAAAGCATAAATTTTCTGCAATAGAATCACCATCCTTCATTTTCAAAGAATACATATGTCTTTTGAGATATAACTTATTAGTTAGACTTTTGGTTGGGTAAATATCACCTATCCTCTTCCAAAAATTATATGTGGTAGATTCTTTTGATACATTCAAGAGGACAAAATCTGCAAGACACGACTGAATGGTTCATCATGCCTTCTTGTCCATTTTCTTCCAATCTTCATTAGACATTGATTTTGGTTTCTTTTCACTAGAAATTTCCAACCACTGATCTTTGTCTTCAAGGAGATCCTCCATCTTCAAATTCCACATCTCATAGCCAATGTCATTGAATTTCTCAATATCTAGATGAGAGTTAAAAGCCATGGTTTACAATCTTCTTCACAAATCTGTAAAACCTTCAATGTACAAGCTCCTACTACAACCAAAAAATCTTCAACACTCAAAATAAAGGCATCCCTCTCTTTAAAGAACCATTAGCTTTGATACCAAATGTTGGAAATAAAGGTATAACTTGTATAAATATGAACTTAATAAAGTGGTTGCAAATATGAAATTATATATTCAAGATTACCATAGAAAGATTATGTGATTGATAATTGCAACAATGAAAAAAAAAATTGCAATACCACAAGTCATCAAACACAAGGGACACAAGATATATGTGGAGAAGCCCTTGCGAGAAAAAACTCCACGCCCAAAGAGATCCAATGTTTGTATTAATTTGAAAGTACATCAATACAAAAATCCTCTCTATAATCTTGTAGCACTTCATTACTCTAACAACCTACAAACAAAACTCTACTAAACCACCATTTCAAGGATCCTTGATATATAGAAGTTTGTGGGAGAGAATACCACAAATGGTATTCTAAAACAACAAGAAAAACTACCTGGAAAAACCCACGCCCCCCTTAGTGGACAGCCCATAAACCTGGAATTAAATATTGAATAATCACATGGCCTTCACATGGGCACCTAACCCACGGCCAATCAGAATTGATCAAACACAAGTGTTCCATAACTCATTGATGGCTTTAACGATTGCATGCAAAATCATGCACCAACATGCAAACCTGGGTGCCCAACCATGCAAGAGCATGCAAAACATGCAAATAACATGCAAGGGTATGCACACCGAAGTGGTCCCTACTCACAAGGTTGGACACCCAAGAGGAATATCCTCCCAAAATGTTATGTAACCACCACCATAAAGGGTCCACCTCTTTAAATGCAATTAAAAAATTTCATAGTAAGATAAATAATAAATATTTTGTCCCTCATGTCCCTTAGAACACTTTCCAAAGAACGTGGAGACACATAAATCAACTTAGGATAGCAATTATAATGTCACCTATCCTGACAATTATCTACTGAAGAATAAATAGAGATTACACAATGGTGTCAATACATGGCAAAGATGGGATATGATCTTGAAATAACAAAACTGAAAATATATGTTGTTCGTGAGACTAGGACAAACCCCTTTAAGAATGGTTTTCCTAGGAAGTCATAATGGGCATGGTTAAAAAAAGGCATCCAAAGTTGACATTAAGAACTGCAAAAGGCACAAATAGAGATAGATCTACCATGCTCAAACCTTCCATAGTAGTTGCATTTTATGAAAACTTGGCAAAAAAGTACAAATAAAAAAAATATGGCCCACACCAGATTTGGAACCATGAGAAAACCGATTTTCAAGCTAAGAGAAATTGTGGTATGAGATTAATATCCAAAAATGGTTCAATACTTGTGTACCATACATATTATCAAAAAGTAGAGAATGGATCACTATATTATCTTGTGTTAATGTTGCAAGTCAGAGCATTCTTGGATTCTACCTTTTTAAAGGTCAAAGGCAATTGAAAAATTACATTACATGTTGTGAACCAGGGGCTTTTATGGTGTCCCAACCTCATGCATGGATGACTAAGGAATTGTTCCTCAATTGGCTACATCACTTTTTGAAATCAATACCTAGCGGAGTTTCACCTAACATAAGAGATTTTCTTATCTTTGATGGTCATGGAAGCCATGTAGTGCTTCCCACAATTCAAGAGGCAAGAATTTTAAGAATTGATCTCCTTACATTACCAACTCACACAAGCCACAAGCTCCAACCTTTGGACATAAGTGTATTTTATCCTTTTAAGAACTATTTTCAAATTGAGAGATTGGAGTAGACGGAAAAGCATCATAGATTGGAAATCAATAGATCTGAATTATCCTACCTATGTGACTTAACATTCAAAAATTCCCTCAATGCAAATAACATCAAGGTGGGATTTAAAACAACTAGTATTTGTCCATTTAATCCAATGACACTTATGAATGATGTGAATCCTAGTAGAGCATTTCATTCTAGTGTTGAAGAGGAATACAAAACAATTGCAATTGAGAATATTTAAGATTTGTAGGAGTTAGCATGTATAACATTTGAGAGAGCACAAAATTTTAGACATAAAATGCTACAATTGAAATATAACTTCAACATGATCCTGCCACTGGTCAACAACTCCAACCAGATTCCACCATTGATGAATAGTTGCAACTAGATTCTACCACTAATGATCAACTATAAGCAAATTTTTCCATTGACGAACAATTTCAAGCAAAGTTTTCCACTAGTGAAAATGAATTGGTATTCAATATGCACCATAGTGTACAAGATATATCTGAATTAAGTATTCCTACTTATGTACCCATTTCAGATTACATCATGGAAGGTGCTAGAAACATTTATGTTAACCTAGACTTAGATAATGAGGATGTAGGATTTTCAATGACATCCCCTCCTCCATCTCTTCCAAACACATTGATTCACTACTACGCAACAACTACAAAAATTGGTGTAGAAGATGAAGATAATTTATCAAGAGTAAATGATATTTTAATGGATGAGAATAATGTAAACCCATATACATGGAGAAGGAAACCAAATGCAATAAATTTCTTCTTTTCTATAGTTTCCAAATTTAAGGGTGATTGATAAATATTCTCATGAGAGTGGTGGCACAATTAGGTTGAGTCGAAAATCTCAAATACTCACAAGAGATAAGTACATGCAAATTTACATGGAGAAAGAAGATAAAAAGAAAGAGAGCAGATTTGAAGGTAAGAATTTAAAGAATAAGCAAATGAGAAAAAGGATACCAGATTTATTAAGAGAGATCTAAAGGAACAAAAAACCCTTGAGAATGCAATGAAGAAGCATAAGAAAGAAAAACTACAACTAATACAAAGGCAAGAGGAATAGTAGAAAAAATAACAAGTGAAAAGAATGAGGGGATTTGAAAATGCAAGGAAGGAGCTAGATAGGCAAAGGCATTTGAGCAACCCCTTAAATCCTATTCGAAGAAATTCAATTCTCAAGTACATGATTAATATTTATACCCTTGATTTTTCATCTGTTGCTAACTATCTAATCAATAATTAGGTTTGTACAAATCAATTGTAAATGCCAATAACACCTACGAGGGAGCAAGCAAATGGAGGATCAAGTTATAACATGGCAGACACAACTAATGTTGGTCATTTCTCCATGCTTCCCCCATGGAGGTTGTAGCCAGAATTCACATGTATGCTAATATGATTTCTAAGCAAAAATTATTTTGTAAGATACGATATACTAGATATAGTGAAGTATTTTGGCAGACTTCATGCACGATTCCATGTATTTTATGAGTATTATATTTTATAAATATAATGTTTGATCCAAATTTTCATCTTTTTATTTCTTAACGTGACTCATATTTACTGTAATATGCACACACACACACATGTGCATGTACATGCATATGAGTATATATGCATGTAACCATATGTATGTGCATACATATTTACACACATACATTTGCATAAACACATATATGTCCATATATAGGTATGTGTTACTTTGGTAGAATTCATGTTTTCTATAATTTTATATTTTATAAATGCATGGTTTGATCCAATTTTGTAACTTTATATACATGTGTTTATATACATATGCATATGTATGTGCATACATATTCACAAGTATTTTATAAATGTATGGTTTGATCCAAATATGTAGATCTTTATGTATGTGCATACATATTAACATGTGTTTAAACATATGTGTATGTATATTTATATAGTTTCATATAAATACAAATAAAAATACCATATAATCACATGAGTATATATATGTTATTTTGGTAGACTTCATGTTTGCTATAATTTTTATATTTTATAAATACATGGTCTGATCTAAGTTTGTATCTTTATATACATGTGTGTTTATATGTATATGTATGTGCATACATGTGTATAAACAAGTACAAACATGCATACATGTGTGTAAACATGTATGCACACACATACATGTCTAAAAACATGTATATGTGTATATTTATGTTTATAAATATATAAATATAAACAAATAAATATACATTTATATAGATCCACATACATAAACAATCATTGAAGTTAATGTTTTTTGTATGGTAGCATCTATCGTTCATAAAGCCTTTAGATCCTAAGACAATTTCAATTTTTACTCTAGCTTTGAATGTTGCTTGAGCATAAACATAAAAACATAAACCACACTTTGAATTTTGTGTTTACGATTGCATATATGCTACTTAAAATTATCCCCACAAGGGGAATGTTTTTTTAGTGTTATTGAAGATTTGAAGGGGAAGGAACTTGTACCATGACTAATACTAACATGTATGTGTAATGACGTGGAATTTCTAATCTAAGTGACTTATGTACAATACAAAGTCTAAGCATTACAATTTATATCAGTTGAGTTTGCTCATGTTTCTTGTTGTCAACCTTTGTTTTAGCAGACATTAGACTTAAAATGTAGACTTGAATATTGTACTTTCCCTCCCTTTTTGACATAAATTTATTTCTAAATTTAATGAAGGAAAAAGGTTATTTTAGATTTGGAAAACAAAATAAAAGCAAAGTTGGTATCTACATGTAGCATCATGAATTGTCACCCTTGACAATTTCACACTATGTTTTTCTCCCCTTTACATTATTGGACCTAATTAAGCACTTAATTTCCAAAATTATGCATTCCACATCTTATTTTAAATAATTTATGACACAAGCATAAAACAAATGCTCTCATTTAATACTTTGTCCCTGACACTTTAATTTTTTTTCAATAGGGTTGGGACACTGGCACCAAGGGTGCTTATGTCCCCCTATTTTGGCTCCAAATTCAAATATGTTGATGTCAACATTTTATTATTTAAAATTTAGATATTTGAAGTTATTTGTCGGGATTTAATTTTTATGAAATTAGAATAATAACATATAAATACCTAGTTATTGCATCATTTGAAAACTAACAAGAGCTATCTAGAAATTATTAGCAAATTTGGTGATCAAGAGCATTATTTAGCAAGTCAAGAGTAGCATTTCAAAGCTTTACTATAGGAATTAAAGATCCAACATCATTTCAAAGTGTATGTGAATTCATGTTGTCATATTATCATTATTTTGTGAAGACTAATCATTATTGTAGGTCTCCAAAGCATTCAAGCAAGACCCAAGACCTTGAGGTGATGTCTATGACTTCAATCCTTCAAGGAAGCCATTGAAGGGTGATAAGTTACAACACGTTATGATTTCATCATTCCTTCCTATCATTTATCTATTTATCATTGGCATTGCCATTGTGGAAGTGAAAACACTTACACGAGGTTTGATTGAGGCAAGCCCCTAAATGACACAACATTTCCTCTCTTTGTGAATGTGCAGAATTTAGGTATTTTGAAGATTGAAGGAAGCTTGAGGAAAATTTATTCATTGTTTCATTTGAAACCCTAGGCCTTGACAACTCATAGAAACTCACTTACAAAACAATATGAAAGTGATTTGACAAGTTTGTAGACATGAAATAAAAGTTCAGATCCGACATTAGAGGACTACGAAAATTAATCTGAAAAAGGCTTACTAGGACAGTGGTGCCCCATGAAGAAATATCCTCTGAAATTAGGCTCAAATTTATACCATAGGTACATAATGTCCTCACTGTATTCTTATATTTTGATTTTTCCTATGACATTTTAGATATGTTGTTTCTATGTTAAAGTGGTTATTTGCATCACTAGGTCAATTGAATCATTGCATTTCATCTTTAGGAAATTTCTAAATTTGGTTAAGGGTTATTTGACTCACCTATCAAGCTATAATTCAATCACACACCTTGTCAAAATCCTTCAAACCCTTATTCCACCTTTGCATTTACAGTCCCCATTTGCATCCCCATTATTTTTAAAATGAAACATTTAGGGAAAAGTGTCAAACCCTGATGTGAAAACTCAAAGGTTTCCCTTTCCCTCAATTTCATTATGGTGAACCTAACCTATTAACATTATATACCTTCTGAAAATTTACCCTAGATCAAATATTTTCTTTGTATTGCTTTGAATTTCTCATTTAAGGTTTAATTCTTGCATCATAAAAAGCATAAAAATTCAAAAAATTACATCTTATATTGCATTATGAGTTGCAATAGGGTTTATTTCAGTCATTTTAGCTCAAATCTACATTCAAATTGAATTCATAAATTTGCATTACATCATTTAAAATTTGAAAAAAAAAGTATCATTTGCATACATTTATGTATCTTGCATATTGCTAAAAAGTGGAAAATTGCATTAATTTCTTTCAAAAAGGATATTCATATAATCATTTTCAAATTTAGCATATTAGACTCAGTTAATTTTTGCATCTTGGATTTGGAAATTGCATTTACAATTATCATTTATTGTTCAATAATTTTCAACATTCTTGCATAGTTTCATTTTAAAGTACATTATCTTAAATTCAGAAAAATCTGGAAAAGTATTCACTGTCAGAGCCATTTACACATAAACACAAAAATTATAAAAAATTTAACAAATAGTAAAACTTTTAATTTTGAAAAAGTCTGCCTAGGACATAGGCACCTTGGGCATCATAGTCCTGCCCTTTTTGGCTCAAATTTTTGTGACAAAGACTTCTTAAAATTCTCTTTTCGAATCTTTTTTCTATTTTTAGTCACATGTTGCATAACAATCTAAACCTTACAAAAGTTTCGTATAATCATGATGGTTCAAAGTTTTGGTAAGATGTTGACCTCTTTGAAATATTTGTTGGATGTTTCAAGTTGTGTGTTTAGTGATGACCCTAATTCAAATGAGTATATTCATGATCCTTCACCTCCCAATGCATGTCCTCCTGAGGTAGATATCTTGGGACAAGATGAGGAGAGAATGACTAAATTCATACATAATTATTTGCACAACCTTGAGAATAATGCAGCCTTTTATCCTTCCATGAGATTGCCTAATCATCTAGCACCACCTACCATACCACCACTTGAAATTTTTTCTCTCTTACATCCAAAAAGTGACTCACAAGGCATATCTCAACCCAAGCTCATAGAATAACCTACTAACAACAACAAGAAGGAATACATACCACCTAATTCTCCTCTATCTTATGAGAATAAGTCACAAACAAAACCATTAACTTGGAGAAAAGTTATGTACAAGGCTTTAATATATTGACAAAACAAGGATGTGACATAAATAATGAACATGAGATCCACTCTCTTTTGCAACAAACACCATTGGAAGACACTAAAGGAGTAGGGTGTCAAGATCCTCCACCTTTACATCAAACATTTATTCCACAAGTCAATAAATCTAAAGTCCATGGTCCTCTTGAGAAGTTACAAATCTTGCATCCTATACCCAATACTAAACGGGTCTTAGGCACACTTCTCAAACTAGGACACATTACATTACCACCCATTCGTGACCGAGAAGACAAGAAAGGAAAAAGTGAAAATACATTTTACTGTGCATATCATAGAATAATGGGACATCTTACTGACTAATGTCATGCTTTAAAGAGTAAATTAAGATAATTTGATCAAATTGAACATATGATAGATTAACATTCATTTTATTTACTCCTTGCCATGTGGTAGTTGTAGTATTACACAATACTCATTGCCATCCATGAGAGCATAACTTAGCTTTATGCAATCATCTTTTATTTTGCAAGGAGTGGCATGTCATAATTTATTTATCTCACCTTTGTCCCTACACTTGGGGGGGAAAGGGTTTAGATAGCCGTGTGTTAGGTATATTCCTTCTAGAAAGGGATCCCTTTGTTTCTCCTTAAAATGTTAGTGTAGAAAGTATACTAACATTTTAAGGGGGGCATATAGTCCCTTGCTCATTGTGTGCATAAGAAATGGTCCCTTCTTAGTGATGATAGCATACATCTCCTAGGAAGTGTGACCTTGGAAATGCAAGTGTGGTCTTCTTGATCTATGTGAGTGTATATTTGGTCATGATATTAGGCTTGATGTCTTCTAAGAGTGTGACCTTTCTTGGCATACAATGTTCCCCTTTGCAATAATACTACGAATAGTATTCCCTAAGGTGTGATCTTTTTATTCCTTGACTTGTCTTCTCTTAGTGGTGATGTAATCTGTGATATTCCATAAGGTGTGACCTTAAATGTATTGAGAAAATCCCCTTTTTTGTAAATCACCTCTTGTAGTGGTGTTGTTAAAAAATCCCTTGAGTTCTTAGCTTTATCATATCATCATTTATGCACCCCTTAAGGTGAGTTTTATTCATCCCTCAATACATTAAACCTTGTGCACCCCCTAAAGTGATTTTTGTTCGTCCCCCAAGATGTTAAACGTTGTGGACCAATTGAGGTGAGTTTTGTTCATCCCCTAAGACATTAAACCTTGTGCACCCCCTGAGGTGAGTTTTGTTCGTCCCCTAAGATGTTAAACTTGAGCACCCCTTTTTAACATGGCCACATAGCACAACATAACTTTATTTCCAATGGATCCATAGGTTTCATGAATGATGTAGCATAACACAATTTTTTGGTCCTCATGGGAGAATTCATTTATTTGATGGATGATGTTTGGAATTTGAGATAATTTAAGACTGAGGTCTCTTTGCCTTACCGACTCAAATCTTTTAGTACTACCCTTATGTTTTGTTGTGTGTATTTTATGTGTCCTCTTCATGTTTACATCATGTTTGATTTCATTTCATCATCATCTTTATGTTCCATCATGCCATTTGTTTTCATTGTGCATGCTTCATGTTCTCCAACATGTATGTTTGTATGTGTTGTCTTGCTATAGGATCTTGAACCTTGGGGGCTTGATTCTCTCCTAGATTCGTTGTTATCCTATCTCTTCAATATGTGTACAATTAGACCCCTCTTGACATATATTTATCTACTTTAGTGTGAGTTTGAGTGTAAGTTCATACTCTCACTAAAGTGGGGGCTAAATGTAGTGTCGTAAATTGTCACCCTTGACAATTTTACACTATGTTATGCTCCCCTTTAAGTTATTGGACCTAATCAAAAACTCAATTTCCAAAATTATGCATTCCACAAATTATTTTAAATATTTTTTGATAATTTGCAAGCATAAAACAAATTCTCTCATTTAATACTTTATCCCCAACACTTTAATTTTTCAAAAATAGGGTTAGGACACTCGCGCCTAGGGCACCTATGTGTCCCCCTATTTTGGATCCAAATTCAAATATGTCAATGACGATATTTTATTATTTGAAATTTGAATATCTAATGTCAGCTATCGAGATTTAGTTTTGGGGAAATTAGAATAATAACATATAAATACTTAGATCACATCATTTGAAAACTCACAAGAGCTATCTAGAAATTATTGGCAAATTTGGTGATCAAGAGTGTTATTCAATAAGTCAAGAGTAGCATTTTAGAGCTTTATTGTAGTAATTCAAGATCCAACATCATTTCAAAGTGTATGAGAATTCATGTTGTCATATTATCTTTGTTTTGTAAAGACTAGCCCTTGTTGTAGGTCTCCAAATATTTCAAGAAAGATCAAGCAAGCAATATCCAAGACCTTGAGGTGATGTGTATGACTTCAATCTTTCAAGAAATCCATTGAAGGGTGGTGAGTTGCAACACTTTGTGATTTTATCATTCCTTTCTATCATTTATCCATTTATCATTGACATTGTCATTGTGGAAGTGGAAGCACTTACACGGGGTTTGACTGAGGCAAACCCTTAAATGGAACAACATTTCCTCTCTTTACGAATGTGAAGATTTTAGGTATTTTGAAGATTGAAGGAAGCTTGAGGAAAATTTGTTCATTTTTGCATTTGAGACCCTAGGCCTTGACAACTAATAGAAACTCACTTACTATAACATGCCCATTGTTCTACCATTAATTTTAGTATGTTTTACCCACAAGTGAACCATTTATGCTACTAACATTACGAGCAATAAAAAAATTATTTTCAATCAAGAATACTAATGCACATTAGAAACAAAACATTCCAAAATTTCCCATTGCATAATCGAAGAATCATTTCATTAATACAAGTAATGATTTCACATTACATAATTTAAAGATAACATTTCACATTTACATTTTCTATATAGATGGATACATGATTACATGCATAGCTTCAACGAGCTTACAAGTTTTAAATAGAAATGTAAAGGGTCTAAAATATCCTTCTACAAAGCTTGGCCGCCAATTGCATGAGGAGAAGCATCACTCAAGCACTTTTCCACCAACCACGGACTTATTGTGGTCTCCCACACAACTACTGTACTTGGTAATATGGACCTCCCCTTTAACGAAGAGATTGGTTTGGTAACCTCATAATGCTAGCCTTCTTTGATCATGGTGTTGTATCCTACATATCTAGAGCTACCATACTATGGCTACAACCTACATGTATGACAATCCCTACCTAGTATGTAAATCTGAATCACAATGAAATGATAGTGTCAATAGTGGCTACTTACACTACTTTGGCCAAATAATTCATCACCTAGAGTACTTCGAGTGAGAGTTATCTATTTCACCCACCTTACTAGCTCGATTTGGTTTTGACCATTCATACTCTATACATAGGTTATGCCCTTTCCCCATGAATTATCCTAACCCCAATAATAACCAAACTATTAACACATGAAAAAAATGGCATTGCCACTATTGTAACTTAAATAAACTCTATCTCATGCTACATACATAAAGTATTGGCATACTACATATAGTATTGACAATCTACATATAGTATAACTATAACACAATCATGCAAATTCCCATATAGGGTATGTATCTTTATAAGTATAAACCAAATTGATGGATTTCGTAAATAATAACAACCTAGAAACATGCAAGAATATCCAAGCATTATAACACACATTTAACACATTTCTTTCCAAAAAAATTAAACATGATCAAATAACCTTTCTAACGTAAATAACAAAGGAATAAAAATCAACACACCTGTATAAAAGCTCCAACTGATAATCCTTCCTTCCAAGCTTAATTCCTCAAGCCTTCTTTGCTACTTCCTCCAAGATCAACCTAATTCCACTTCTAGACTCTTACCAAATCTCCAAACAAAGACTAATGCAAAATAACAAGCAACTCGCTAACTCTCAAGCTCTCAACTCACTAGCATAGAAATTGTAACAGAATAATAATAGAATAATCAAAATGAAAATTGCAACAAATGGTAGAGAGATCACCTCTATATGTACTAAAAATATGAGCAACCAAAGGCTACAAAAAATCTAACAATCCTGCCACCTTTCTAATCCCATACAATGACTCAACTAATTAACTCACAGATTTGCAACACATGATAGTCATCACAATTCCAATGGTTGAGTCGACTTGTTTCAAGAGACCAACAAGACTCTTTTACTAAGTCAATAAATAACAAATCCTTTTAGAAAGTTTCCTACTTGGTTTGTAAGTTGACTACCCTCTTATATTGTTGTCATATTTACATTGACTGGGTTGATGCATATCCAAAGGTTTAAGACTTCATTTCTTCCATAAGCTACAGGTCTTAGCACCCAAAATGGTAGCGCAACTAAGACTTCTTCCATGCATTTAAAATTGTATTCATTATTTTTTACCAATGTATCAACTTTATTCCATCTTTCATGTGCGTCCTTTGACTTGGTCTTTACTTTCATGCACAAATTTTACATTCAACAATGTATTAGCATATAAGGTAGCACTATATGTGCATAAGCATTATTTATACTGCTTTATAAATATTAACTTCAATGCTTTACAATGCACTTTATATATCATTCAAACACTTATCATTATAATCATATATAATATATATGTTTGTATATGTATATATATAACATATCCTCAATATATACATATATATGTATTCTCAAGATTATCAAATACATTAATTATCAATTAAATATATAGACATATATTAAAATAATAATCATATATATAAATATATCAATATATATGTATATACATTATTATATACATATATATTATTATATACATATATTATTATATACATGTATATTAATATATACATAATATTATTTTAATATCTTTATATAAACACATATACTCTCATTTCCATCGATCGACATATATACACGAAGTGTATATATACACATGTATATATGTCACCTTTGTCCAATTGATATTCCCATGCATATGGGTAGCCCATCCATGAGCATGTGTAGATACGTCTACCTACGTATACTCATGCATGTATTTACTCATATGTATGATTTTATCATAGACATGTGCATATATACATATATATGCATTTTATGTATATATCTCATCGATATAAATATGAACACACAAGGAAAGACTTTCACTCGATGTAAAGACTTAATCACATTCCTCAATCACAACAATCATAGAAAAAGATCATAACCCAATATAAAAATTCACAACTAAAACTAAAGATCACTTATCTTTCACTCAAACTAGTCACTTGACTCAACTTAGACCAATTAGGGTGTGAGTGTGTATGCTTAGTTAGGCTCAATAAGGGTTACGAGACCAATTTCTTCTCTTGAGTGATACTTCCCCTCTCTTTTGGAGGTTTGAACTTGTTCCTACATTCAACTTAGTACACCATAACAGTAGTTAGCCGATAACAATACATTCATATGCATCGTATATTTTATTTCCAAAATCTTTATAAAACATTAAATTGAATCAAACATCTATTCATCATATTTTCATCAAAATTCATATACAAAATAAATTTTTATATATATTAAAGCATTTTAACCAAACAAGGTAATAGTAAATAGGTAATAACATATGAGGTGTAACATATTCCCCCCTTTTGAATCATCATCCCTGATGATTTTTAAGTATCAAATATGATCATAACATAAAACACAACCTCAAAAAACATAACATCATAAACAACATTGTTTTTTAGGAGTTTTCAAAATCTAGCAAGACTTGTGGAAACTTTTGCTTCATCTCAACATAGTCTTCCCAAGTGGAAGAATCTCCTCCATACTGATCCCACTGGACCTTGCATTGCAGAACCTCTTTGATATGTGAGTGAAGCTTACATTTTTTTAGCACCTTGAGAGGCTCGATTTTTACCACTCCTAGGTCTTGTACCTGTAAGGCATTCCAATCAATAACATGGTTATCTCCTCGTACATACTTCTTAAGATATGAGACATGAAAGACATTATTCATCCTAGTAAGAGCTAGTGGTAAGGAAATTATATACGAAATACGGTTGACTTCTTCAAAAACCTCAAAAGGACCTACGAAGTGTGAAGCTAATTTGGATGACTTTGCAAAATTGATAGAACTCTTGTGAGGTTTAAATCGCAACAAAACCTTATCTCCTACTAAGAAATTTTTGGCTACCTGTTTAAAATCTACATAATTTTTTTTCCTATTATTAGCTTTTGCTAGCCTTTGCTTGATAATTTACCAACTTGCTCCTCCATTTCTAATAACATCTCTGACCCAGGGCTTATCCTATCTTTTAGCTTATCCCAACTTATAGGATTTTGACACTTCCTTCCATATAATGCTTCAAATGGAGTCATATTGATTGCAAAATGATAGGATTTATTGTATGCAAACTCAACCAAAGGTAGGTAATCCTCCCATTTTTATTGTTGATCCATGCAATACATCCTTAGTATATCCTCTCACACTTGGTTCACCGTTTCAATTTTTCCATCTGTTTTTGGATGATATGAAAAACTTATATTTATTTGAGTCCCAAGTGAAGAGAACAAAGTTTTCCAAAATCTAGATGTCACACGAGCATCCCTATAAGAAATGATATTTTCAATAATCCCATGCAATCTAAATACCTCTTGGATAAAATTTCATACTATTACTGGAGCTCCATCAGTCAAATTCCCTAGTATAAAGTGAGCCACCTTTATAATCTTGTCCACCATTACCAAAATGTCATTGTGCTTATTCTTTGAAATTGGAAGACCTTGCACAAAATCCATGCTAATAACTTGCCACTTATTTTTGGAACTTCATGTGGATACAAAAGACCTACAGGATGATGATGCTTTGCCTTCACTCTTTGACATTCTAAGAAACTTGCTACAAATCTCACAACATCCCCTTTCATTCCCTTCTAGAAATACAAAGCCCTTACATTAGCCGACATCTTAGTTACACCAGGATGTCTTGAGTATGGTGCATTATGAACTTCTTTCTATACCATGTTCCTCAATTCCCCAATGTTAGGTACATAAATCCTTCCCTTAAATATCAATAATTCATTAGGTTCAAAGTGATATCATTCGTACCTTTGATCTTGCGATTTTTCTGAGAGTGCTTGCTTAACTTGTTCATAAAACTCATCACCCTTGGATTCTTGCAACACTTGACCTTTGAAGTCAGTTTGGATTGATATCATCAAGGATATATGCCTACTACGACTTAGGGCATTGACAACTTGATTCTCCTTTCCCTTGATATAATTGATGTTGAAATCATAATCAAATATCAATTCCAACCATCTCCTTTTTTGTGCATTCATTGAGTAAGCAAATACTTCATACCATGATGATCAGTCTTAAGTTCAAATGGTTTCCCCAATAGATAATGTCTCCACATTTTTAATGCATGGACAACAATTGCTAACTCCAAATCATGTAAATCATAATTTTTCTCATAAAGCTTTAGCTTCATTGACTCATAAGTTATGTCTCACCCCTCCTACATTAATACTCTAGACAAACCTTCTCCTGAAGCATCAATAATAACTATAAACTTACCATCTAGATATAGTACCTTAGTATCGGTGCAGTGGTCAACTTCTCCTTGAGTTGGTTAAATTTTGATTGACATTTATTAGACCACTCAAACTTCTTTCCCTTCCTTTTCAAAGAAGTGATAGGAAAAGGTATTCTTGAAACATTTAAAACAAACTTTCGGTAATACCTAGCTAGACCCATAAAAATTCTAACTTCTGACACATTCTTAGGCACTATCCACTCAAGAACTGCTTTTATCTTTGCTAGGTCAACTGCAATTCCATCAGCTGAAATCACATGACCCAAATACTGTAATTCTTTCTAGAAGAAGGTATACTTTGAGAGTTTTCCATACACCTTATGCTCTCTCAATCATTGGAGAACAATCTCTAGATGCTTGAGATGTTCCTCTTCATTCTTTGAGGATTAAAATATCATCCAAAATGACCAACACAAACCTATCCAAGCAGTCCCTAAATACATTTTTCATTAGGTTCATGAATGTTGTAGGTGCATTTGTGAGTCTAAAAGGTAGGACTGTGAACTCGTAATGATTGTATCTTGTCTTGAAATTTGTTTTGAAAATATCTTCATCCCTGATTCTCAATTGATGATAGCCTGAACGTAGATCAATCTTTGAAAACATTTCCGCTCCTCACATCTAATCAAAGAGATCATTGATTAGTGGCAGTGGATACTTATTCTTTATTATTGCTTTGTTAAGTAACCGATAGTTAATACATAAGCATAGTGTACCATATTTCTTCTTCGCAAAGATCACTAGTGCTCCCTAGGGTGAAACAATAGGTCTTATCAATCCCTTAGACAAAAATTCTTCTATTTGTGCCTTTAACTTCATTAATTTAGTTATGGTCATCCTATATGGTTGATGCGGTAAAACTGAATTCACTATCAACTTCTTGCAGCATCAACACATTGTCTCACAATTCTCAGTTATTAACACTACTGTTGTTATCTTCATAGTCTGCATGTCATACGGTCCTCACAGATACATGAAGATTCCCACCATACTGACCGCTCCTGATAGCTACTGATCACTACTAATCAATACCATTTCCTCCCTTTGGCATATACAAACTATCCTTCCTCCACAGTCGCTTCTTGTTCTCTCATTCCCTTACACCCTACGGGTCTTCACAGCATGGAATGGACGACTACCATCACCACAGGGGTCATAACCCGAGCATGAACGTGGATAGCATCCACCATCGTTCTCCTCGAAACTTTGTCTGCCACCTTCCCGATGTGCAAAGGCCAAACACACTGCTCACCGGTCACTCTAGAGAAGATGCTTGACAGCATTCGGTCCAGTAGGCATATCCCCCTCGGTCTCCAAGGTGACTATTGAGAAAAGGTTAATTTGGGTCTGTCATAAAGGAATCATCTTCGAAACCTGCATATACCAACTTTCTTTCTCCACCGTACTATTGTTCAAAGGCCGAACACACGGGACTGTCACAAAGAACCGACCCATGAACAATACAGGATTTCCTTTTAAACAGTTGACATAAAAACAAACCGATAACCAAACTTCTATCTCACTATTTAACATGACCTTGCGAGTCTTTGATGGCATGGGATGGAAACTCCATATCCTCCAAACTATCTACCACCTTTATGCTCCCAAAGGCCGAGCCTCACACTGCTCAAACATAATGGTCAAGCTCACCGGTTTTCAAGATTGGCAACAATGGTGATTTAAAAATAGTCCACACATATCGAATTCCTCAAAGCTAAACTGCAATTTTCAATTGCAAAACAACACACCAAGAAAGATAGAGAGTATGCCACAATGGGAAATGTAAACTTCTACTATCAAAATCCAATTATTAACATGCCAAAAAAAACATACATATTTTAAATGGGTCTCTGGCCAAAGGCCAGAGAGCCCAATTTCTTCTCTCCTTTGTTACTCTCCTTACCACTTTTCCCTCTTTGCACTCTCTATTTTCTCTCCCTCTATCTCCCTCATTCGGTTACATCTTCTTGTTTCAATAGAGATTCTAGGGTAGGGTAGTTAACAAGCCGTTCCTCTACCCGATCGGTTACAACTAATTTTATTTTATTTAATATGGAAATATCTATTGCAAATTTCAACCATTTCTTGATATGGTCCCACGAAATGCTAAATGCAATGCTAAATGCTTAAGTTATTACAATTTAATGAAACTTGAGGTGCTCCCGCACCATACTCCCAGACTTAACAGATTTTCAAGTCCCATGGAAATGTTGAGGTGAGACTGTTGCAATTCAAATGTACGCCTATGTGTCGTCATCACTGAATCAAGGCATCAGCTACTTCCTCTATTATCATCACATGACTCCCATCAATGGAGTTTATGCTGGTTGTTGTCCTCCTCTCTTCATGCTGCTACTTCACACCACCACCGTACTGCCACCTCACCCACACACGATTCTGGAAGATGCTTCCCACCCTTCTCTAAGTGGTTGCTCTCAATGCACCTTCTACCCAACTGCATCATGGTGGAGACAATACGAAGACCCCAGCTTGAGATCTTCACAATGTCCTGACTGCAGCTTGGAGGGATCAACGTGCAACCAAGAACACACGCTACTACCTAGTGTAGATTGCCTTCTACACACTCAAAACCTTCTGGGCTCTGATACCATTCTGATGCGATAAAATTGAATTCACTATCAACTTCCTGCAGCATCAACACATTGTCTCACAATTCTCAGTTATTAACACTACTGTTGTTATCTTCATAGTCTGCATGTCATATGATCCTCACAGATACATGGAGATTCCCACCATACTGACCACTCCTGATAGCTACTGATCACTACTGATCAATACCATTCCCTCCCTTCAGCATATACTAACTATCCTTCCTCCATAGTCACTTCCTATTCTCTCATTCCCTTACACCCTACGGGTCTTCACAGCATGGAATGGATGACTACCATCACCACAGGGGTCATAACCCGAGCATGAACATGGATAACATCCACCATCGTTCTCCTCGAAACTTTTTCTAACACCTTCCCATTGTGCAAAGGCCAAACACACTACTCACCAGTCACTCCAGAGAAGATGCTTGACATCATTCGGTCCAGTAGGCATATCCCCCTCAATCTCCAGGGTGACTATCGAGCAAAGGTTATTTTGGGTCTGTCATAAAGGAATAATCTTTGAAACCTGCATATACCAACTTTCTTTCTCCACCGTACTGTTGTTCAAAGGTCGAACACATGGGATTGTCACAAAGAACCAACCCATGAACAATACAGGATTTCCTTTTAAATGGTTGACATAAAAACAAACCAATAACCAGACTTCTATCTCACTGTTTAACATGACCTTGCGAGTCTTCCATGGCATGGGATGGAACTCCATATCCTCCAAAATTTTTGCCACCTGTATGCTCCCAAAGGTCGAGCCTCACACTGCTCAAACATAATGGTCAAGCTCGCCGGTTTTCGGGACTGGCAACAATGGTGATTTAAAAACAGTCCACACATATCGAATTCCTCAAAGCTAAACTGCAATTTTCAATTGCAAAACAACACACCAAGAAAGATAGAGAGTATGCCACGACGGGAAATGTAAACTTCTACTATCGAAATCCAAATATTAACATGCCAAAAAAAACATACATATTTTAAATCGGCCAGAGAGCCCGATTTCTTCTCTCCTTTGTTACTCTCCTTACCACTTTTCCCTCTTTGCACTCTCTATTTTCTCTCCCTCTATCTCCCTCATTCGGTTACATCTTCTTTTTTTAATAGAGATTCTAGGGTAGGGTAGTTAACAAACCATTCTTCTACTTGATCGGTTACAACTTATTTAATTTTATTTAATATGGAAATATCTATTACCAATTTCAACCATTTCTTGATATGGTCCCACGAAATGATAAATGCTTAAGTTATTACAATTTAATGAAACTTGAGGTGCTCCCATACCAATGGTACTTTTGATATAGGCTCTGACCCTGGAACTATGTTGATGGAGAAATCAAAAACTCTCTTGGGAGGTAATCCAGGTAATTCATCTAGAAATACATCCACAAATTTGTAAGATAGGATATTTCTCCATATCTATTTTTCCAGATTCAAACACCTCACCTTCTTCGACATCTTAGGAGTCTTGAGGTCCATAATATACTACATCATCTTGATAAATGAAATCTTTGCATTCCTTAAGTTTCTCCATTTTTACTGTGAAGAGTTGACAACCTTTATTTTTCACTCTATGCATCTATACGACTGATATCTTCCATAGCTTAACTTATCTAGGAGTTCCTTGCAAAGACACCCAATTACTAAGATCATCTAAGAATTCTATAGTTTTTGCATGAAAATATACTTTGGCCTTATATTTCCATACCTAATTCATCCCTAAGATGGCATCATATGAACCTAAAGGAGCTATTTACAAATTCACTTTCATAGAGAAACTCAAAAGTTCAATCCTTGCTTCGAATAAACATTGATTTACTTCAGCTCTTGTATGGTTTGCATACTCAACAATCCAAGAGTTTTCCATGTAGCCAACTTTTCTAGACATTTTACTAGCTATTCTAGGAGAAATGCAATTTTTTGTGGTACCAGTATCTATTAAAATTAAAATGGGAATACCAAAACAAAGTACTTGGAACTTCTACTAGAGTAATGTGGTACTCCACTTGTCGATTGTCCACTACAACATGTATCCTTTGCTGGAATGTAGCTTTTTGAGGAGGAAGAGGGTTCCTATGTGATTGTGACCCTGATGGTTTGTTGGGACATGCTGGTTTGCTAAGTGATCTCCACCACATGTAAAATATCCTCTCATTGATCCCCTCTTTTTTGCAAGCCTTACAAAATTACAAACATTTCCACCAACATAATTTTTGAAGTTATTGTTGTAGTTGTTGTTACTTCCCCTAAGATCCCTTCTTGGTTCATTCCAATTATTTTGAGGTTCCTTGTCCCCTTGATTTTGAAAACTTTTCCCTTCACTAGGCTTCTTTGAAGCTTGATTGGCCTACGACCAATTCAACTTCTTTCAATTCTTTTCTCAGTAGTTTGAGATAGACTTAAGCCTTTGTTCCTGTGATCCTAATAAAATGTTGCTTCCTAAATGTAATATGTTAGATAAAACTAATAGTGCAATAAAGAGAAACAACAAGATAATAGGGCACCTCAATGATTAGCCTAAGAAAATGAACAATATGAAAGCAAGATAAACAAATAAATTGTTGTTATACCTTCATGTTGTTGCTTCCTTGGTTGGCCCTTGATGTTGAAGTCTTGTGTGCTCCTTGGATGGCAATGAAATGAAGTGGATGCAAGATGAATTGATGCAATATGGGTGCTAAAATGGATGAGAGCTTGAATGACAATTTTGCAAGAGTTTATTTGCAAAAGACTTGATCCTCCTAAAATGAGAGAAATGAGGGGTATTTATAGGCTAATTGGAATTCTCTAGAGAATTCAACGATTGGGATTGATCCAACAAAGATCAAGATGAAGGGCTATGGTGAGTTGAGGACTCACAAGCCCTCACATCTTGACATGTGGAAGGTGATATGTCTTAGGGTGGAGTGATGTGGAAATGAGGTGGATCTTGGGGGATGAGAAGATTCCTTGGAGGAATAAAAGTGAATTAAAAATTCACAATGATTGGAAGAATCTAGTGGATAAGAGAGGGTCTCCAAAAAGCTGGAGATTTGTCACATGTGGGTGATGTGACAAGTCCAAAGTTCTAGAAGCCCTTGGCACATGTGAAGTGACAAGTCAAGGCTTCTAGAATCTTGCATGGGGGATGGGGAAGACCTTGGAAAGATAAAAGTGAATTAAAAATTCACATGGGGAAGAGGGGAACCTTGGTTGAATAAATGTGAATTAAAAATTCACATGGGGAAGGGAGTCCATACCAAAAATGGTAAGTGGGAAGGTTGACCAGAAAAGGTAAGCCAAATGTGGCTAATGATTCTGATTAAGGTTGTGCAAACACATGATTAAGGTAATTAATGAGAGATTAGAGGCAAGTGGGAGATTATGGAGGATGTGACACTTAATCTTGATTAAGTGGTGCACATCCTAATCATAGATTAATTAATTTAATCTGGATTAGGAGAGGGTTATGGAGAATGTGACAAGGAGAGAGAAAAAGGGGAATTAAAATTTGGTTTTAATTCAAATGGGTTAAAAGATTAAATTAAATAATTTGTCATATTTATTTAATTTAGAGAAAAAAAGGGGTAAGGTAAAGTATTTAATTTATTTAATTACATAATTTAGGAACCTTAGGCAAAAAATGAAATAATGATTAAATAAATTATTTAATCACTATTAATGAAATAGATGAATAAAGTAGACAATTTTGATCATATGGAAGTGATCAAATTTGGATGTCTAAAGTTCCTACTTAATTGGTTTCTCATACACCAATTCCATGGTAGTAGGATTGTGCATGTTTACCTCACCGCCTATTTGAGCATTTAGACCCATGATAAACTTCCTTATGTGGAACCGCTCGTCCTTTTGGTACATGGGTAAGTACCTTAGGAAACAAGTGAACTTCTCCCAATATTCATTAATCGAGGAATCTCTTTGCCTCAGGTTTTGGAAATCAGTGAGCTTTTGGTCATAGAAGATTTGAGGTAACCACCATTTCTAGAAAATCTCCACAAACTCACTCCACACAAGCCTTAAGGAACTAAGCCCAAGCTCCATCTTCTTATTCACCCACCGGTTGGATGCTTCACTAGCCAACTGAAATTCTCCCCAAATGGATTTAGTGACCTCAGAGTAGTTCATGATTTCAAAATACTTCTCCATCTTTGTAAGCCATGCTTTTGTCGCATCTCCAGTAGTACTACCTTCAAATTTTGGAGGTGTGATTTTTTTCATGTCATGAGATAGCTCACTTGCTAGACGCTTTCTTTTGGTTCCCTCGGACCTAGATTGTGACTCATCATCCTCATGCTCACTAGATTGAGTATGATCATGGGAATTTTCCCTTTCTTCTTCATTGTTAGGTACTTCTTCTTCATTATTTAGAGCTTCTTGTTCCTCCCTCCCCTTTACCCTTACCTCTTGCTCAAGGTTTCCTTTTTCTTTCTCTTGTTTCATCCATGATAGCCAGAATGCAATCCAACTTAACTTTGACATTCTCGACACCTTGAACTACTTCTTGACTTCCCCCAAAGTTAGTTCTTTTTCTAACCATTTTTCCCAAGAACAATTATACTTGGAGGTTCCATTTTAATTACATCTAAGAATTTTTACTTAATGTTAAAAACATTTCAAAAGAACAAAAATTCACATAAGATATTCCCTAAAAGAACTCATATACAAGTTTTAGTCAAAACATATTTTTCATTAAGATTAAAAGAATTTCAATATCCCTAAGTTTACATGGAATGACTATTCAGATAGTCTAAGGGAGAGTATCCCTTGGATTCACTCTTTGATACATAACTACATGGAGTATACTCA
Source organism: Sequoiadendron giganteum (assembly GCA_007115665.2). NCBI lineage: Eukaryota > Viridiplantae > Streptophyta > Pinopsida > Cupressales > Cupressaceae > Sequoiadendron > Sequoiadendron giganteum. Next base: position 637,719,314 of record CM021100.1, read on the forward strand.
GATTTTTGCTCATGTACATCATCAAAAGGGAAATAACCCTCAAACCTATCCTCAAATACATAGTTTTTAGGTACATATCCATATGATTCACCACTAAATATCATGAATGGACTAACACTACAATTCGAGGGAATATCTCAAGAAAGTGGTAAAGGGTCCAACTTGGCCGAGAAGATAGGAGATACAAAGTTGATAGCTTCTCGCATCCATCTCCTCTCTTGACTAATTTGTAAAAAGGAATGAATGAAATTTTGAGTGTCACTCAACTAGATGGTGTTGTCATAATTGGTACCCTCTATGATTCAAACAATGGATTCCCTTTCCTTCTTGGCCCATAGGTAGCACTCATTTCCAATTACTAACTTCCTTGTAGTCATCTTGAGACACACCATCCTAGAACAACAATTTCCAAAAATTACTCATATAATGTTGGATTCAAAACATAGTGAGCACATAGGTTCCAAAGCTTAACCTAGTATCTTTGATACCATGTGTAACATGCCCATTGTTCTACCCAATAATTTTACAATGTTTTACCCACAAGTGAATAATTTATGCTACTAAAATTACAAGCAATGCATTTTTCTTTTCAATTGAATACTAATGCAGATTTGAAATAAAACATTCCAAACTTTCCCATTACATAATAAAAAAATCATTTTATTAATACAAGTAACGATTTCACATTATATAATTTCAAGATAAAATTTCACATTTGCATTTTCCATATAGATGGATACATGATTACACACATAGCTTCAACGAGCTTACTTGAAATAGAAATACAAATGGTCCAAATATTGTTTTGCAAATCTTGGTTGCCAATTGTATGAGGATAAGCATCACTCAATTGCTTTTCTGTCAACCATGGACTTACTATGCAATCCCCCACATATCTACCATACTTGGTAAGATGGCCCTTCCCTTCGATGAAGAGATTGGTTTGGTAACCTCATAATCCTAGCCTTCTCTAAGCATGGTGTAGTGTCCTACATATCTAGTGCTACCATATTGTGGATACAACCTACATGTATGACAATCCTTGCCTAGTATGTAAACCCAAATCATAGTGAATTGATAGTGTAAATAGTGGCTGCTTACACTTCTTTGGCCAAATAATTCATCACTCGGTACTTTGAGTGAGAGTCATCTATTTCACCCACCTTCCTAGCTCGATTTGGTTTAGACCATTCATAATTTATACATAGGTTACTCCCTTTCCCCATGGATTATCTTAACCTCGAGAATAACCAAACTATTAACCCATGAAAAAATGTCATTGCTACTATTATAACTCAAAGAAACTCTCTCTCATGCTACATACATAAAGTATTGACATACTACGTATAGTATTGACAATCTATGTATAGTATAAATATAACACAATCATGTAAATTCCGATATAGGGTATATATCTTTATAATTATAAACCAAATTGAAGAGTTTCACAAATAATAACTTAGAAACATGCAAGCATATCCAAGCATTATAACACACATTTAACACATTCCTTTCCAAACAACGTAAACATGGTCAAATAACCTTTCCAATGTAAATAACAAAGGAATAGAAATTAGCATGCCTATATAAAAGCTCCAACTGATAATCCTTCCTTCCAAGCTTAATTCCTTAAGCTCGCATTGCTACTTCCTCTAAGATCAACCCAATTCCACTTCTAGCCTCTTACTAAATCTTCCAACAAATATAATGCAAAATAACAAGCAACTCACTAACTCTCAAACTCTCAACTCACTAGCATAGAAATTGTAGTAGAATAACAATAGAATAATCAGAATTAAAAGTGTAACAAATGGTAGAGAGAGAACCTCTATATATACTAAAATATGAGCAACCAAAGGCTGCAATAAATCTAACAATCATGCCACCTTTCTACTCCCATGCAACGACTCAACTAATTAACTCATAAATTTGCAATACATGAAAGTCCTCACAATTCCAATGGTTGATTTGACTTGTTTCAAGAGACAACAAGACTCTTTTACTGAGTCAATGAACAACAAAGCCTTTTTGCAGGTCTCATACTTGGTTTGTAATTCAACTACCCTCTTATATTGCTTCCATCTTTACATTGTTTGGTTTTATACATATCCAAAGGTTTAAGACTTCATATTTTCTTCCATAAGCTACAAGTTTTAGCACCATATTTCATATTTTAGCACCCCAAATGGTAGCGTAGCCAAGACTTCTTCCATGCATCTAAAAATGTATTCATTCCTTTTTGCCAACATATCAACTTTATTCCATCTTTCATGCATGACCTTTGACTTGGTCTTTACTTTGTTTCATGCACAAATTTTACGCTCAACAATGTATTAACATATAAGGCAGTGGTATATGTGCATAAGCATTATTTAGAATGATTTATACATATTAACTTCAACACTTTACAATGCACTTTATATATCATTCAAACACTTATCATTATAATATATATATATATAATATATCCTCAATATATATACATATATATATTTTTTCTCAAGACTATCAAATGTATTAATTGTCAATTAAATATATAAACATATATCAAAATAATAATCATATATATATAAATATATCAATATATGTATATACATTATTATATACATATATATTAATATATACATGATATTATTTTAATATCTTTATATAAACATATATACTCTCATTTCCATCAATTGATATATACACAAAGTCTAAATATACATCTATATATATTTACATAATATATATATGTATATATATATATATATATATATATCTCACCTTTGTCTAATTGATATTCCCATGCATATGGGTAGTTCATCCATGAGCATAAGTATATACATTTATCTACGTATATTCATGCACATATTTACACATATGTATGAGTTTATCGTAGACATGTGCATATATATACATATATATATGCATTTTATGTATATATCTCATCGATATAAATATGAACACACAAGGAAGGAATTTCACTTGAAATAAAGACTTAATCGCATTCCTCAATCAAAACATTCATGGAACAAGATCATAGCCCAATATAAACATTCACAACCAAAACTGAAGATCACTTACTTTTCACTCAAACTGTTCACTTGACTCAACTTAGACCAACTAGGGTGTGAGTGTGTGTATGCTCAGTTAGGCTCAATAAGGGTTACCAGACCAAGTTCTTCTCCTGAGTGATACTTCCCCTTTCTTCTAGAGGTTTGAACCTATTCTTGCATTCAACTTAGTACACCATAATAGTAGTTAGTCGATAACAATACATTTATATGCATCATATATTTCTTTTGTAGAATCTTTATAAAATATTAAATTGAATTAAACATTCATTCATCATATTTCCATCAAGATTCATATATAAAACACATTCATATATATATATATATATATGTATATATATTAAAGCATTTTAACCAAACAAGGTAATAATAAATAGGTAATAACATATGGGGTGTAACACTTACAAAAATATTTGATAGTGATCTGACAAGTTTGCAAACGAGAAACATAAGTTCAGATCTGACATTAGAGGACTGTGAAAATAGATTTGAAAAAGACCTATTAGGATAGTGGCACCCTTAAAGGAAACATCCTCGAAAATCAGTCTCAAATTTATACCATACGTGCACAATGTCCTTCTCAGTCTATTCTTGCAGTTCAATTTTGTATGTGACATTTCAGATTTTCTATTTTTGTGTTAAAGTGGTTATTTGCATTATTAAGTCAATTGAATCATTGCATTTCATCTTTAGGACATTTCCAGATTTGGTTAAGGGTTGGTTGACTCACCTATTAGGTTGTAATTCGATCACACACCTTGTCCAAATATTTTAAATCTGCATTCCACCTTTGCATTTCCAATCCATTCCATTTACATCCCCATTATTTTTAAAATGAAACATTTATGGAAAGGTGTCAAACCCTAAGGTGAAAACTCAAAGGTTTCCCTTTCCCTCCATTTAAATGCATACATGTGTATAAACATGTATGTACACACATACATGTATATAAACATGTATGCACATGTATATTTATGTTTATAAACAAATAAATATACACATATATACCATCTTCATGTCCTAACATTATGCACTATTGTGTACTCTCATATTAACTTAGACTTAATTAGAGGAATTGAGCTTATACGTGAAAAAAATAAAAACCAAATATGAATTCAAATATATAAAAGTGAAAACAACAAAATATGGTTCATTTCCTTAATTAGGTCTAAATTGACCTCACCTCAAACCAATAGTGACTTTGTCCTCCTTTTATGCAATGTGCGTACATCAACTCCCCCCTTTGCTTTTGACTATGTTTTCTTACAATACATTGCACGATATAAATAACTCAATGATAGTGATGATATTATTTAAATTGAATTCTAAAATAATGATACTAGTTGAATTGAATTCTAAGTTCTATCTTAACCCTTCTCATTTTATGAATTGAATTCAAAGTCTTCTCTCAACCATTTTCATGAATGGATAACTAAACAATTATCTTATCAATTTTTGTATAGAAATATTGTAGAGAAAACTAAATTCCTTGAAAGGTTGTGTGGATACACACATTTAAAAACATAACAAATAGATACAAAAAATGTTTAACAAATTAACATGAATTAAAATAGTTTAAATGATGATAGCTAGGAATAAACAGTTGAAATCTTATTTACAAAACTAAAATTAAATGATAGAGAACTTAGCTATATGAATTATGCATATGCCATAAATATTTTAAGGGAAATCGCTACACCATGCGACTTCTTGGGTCATGTGTAATAAAACTATAAAATCCTAGATAGAGAGTTCCTTTAGATGGCCTAAACCTAGGTCCCTAGCCCACACATTAAGAGACTCGCCTACAAAATATATCTCCAAGATGAATCCTCTTTAGCCAAGTTAGGTGAGCTTCACAAATGAAATAATTCTTATCCAATTTAGTAAGACTTGGATGTTATTAGGTGTGTTCAATAGCTATTCCATGTCATGATGTCAATCAAACTCAACCATAAGGATAATTTTACATAAATCACTTGAAGTAACTAAAAGAGGTCTTGCAAGACCTATGGATATGTCCATGATATGGACTAGGACTTGGATTTTCTTGTGGAGTTCATATTTTGCAGCCATATTTTGTGAGGGAAAAGATTAGTTTGGGTTCATTGCATGGTCAAATTGGGCAAGCTTTAGAGGGCTTTAGATGAATTTTTTATCAGAAACCTATGCCTTCACCTTAAGAATTTACAATCAATGGGAAATAAAAATCCTCTAGCTCTTGAAAATAGGCAATTAATCTTAAGAATTTTAGGACAACAAACTTTAAGAAGTCCTAAAATTATAAGGTTGGTACACCAAAACCCTTATACATAAAGAAAAATTAGAGTGATAGCTAAGCCCATTACCTCAAAGACAAAAATTATGAGAAGTCATAAAACAATAAGACCGACACACCAAAGTTCTAGCTTCATATAAACCCTAAATTCATTTTTTAATAAAACATAATTTACATATAATATTTACCATTATTCAAATTGATTTCTAACATAATTGAATAAATACAATTTAAGGTTCATGAAATTTAGTGTTAAGGTTTTATAGTTGGTTTATAGTTTTATAGTTTAGTAATTAGGTTTTATAGTTAGTTTATAGTTTTATAGTTTAGGAATTAGGATTTCTTTATGCACTTCAAGGTTTAAACTTCTTAACCCTTGAGAAAATTTGAGAACCTTTCAAGTCCATAGAGACACCACCTAAAGAAGTTATAATTTCTTGCCTTACACCCTTAATAACATAAGGGAAATATTTCTTTAAAGATGAAAGAAAAACCATTAAAGTCGCATCCACATTTAAAACATGAACAACCAACAAGGATAAATTCTTCCTTTCTCGAGAACATGTTTGAGTTGCCTCTTACCAACAATAGTGGCCAAACAAACTTCATCAACAAAATAAATCCTACCATGTAAATCCTTGACAATTTTCTAACCCTCAAAATATGCTTGGTATGGAGTAACCAAAATTGTAACACTAAAACCAATAACAATAAACCCAACTCCCATTGAAGATGCATTTGTAAGAAAAGGAACATCTAAAGAAGGTTAAAAGCCCTTTGAAACCAAACCTAGTAGGAAGAGAGGCTAAAAAGGAGGTATGACCATCCTCAAACAAGTCAAATGTTTATGAACACAAAGCAACACTATTAATCTTTTGAAAAAAATTAATAGACATGAGTGAACTTTAGTATTACCTCAATAAATTCCTAGCACATATTCATATTCACTACTACATATCCAACATAAATCTATTACAATACAACTAGATTCAATCCTAAAACTGAATAGATTTTATGCGTAATACTTAGACAATTTATTACTTAAAGCATCCCCTCTCCATGAGAAAATTAATTTTTAGAAACTATTCAAAATTTAACTCTTCCATTGTAGTTTTACAATAACTCAAATTTTAAGAGATTTTTTCTTTTGAGTCAATAATCCTATGACTTCTTTCAAGGTGCAATCACACAACAAACTTGAAAAATAATAATTATATAAATCCAGTCCCTCTCGCCACCTAAAATGAAGGTTTGGAACCTAAAAAATAACTATTTCACCATTCCAAGTCATACAAAACTACCTACCTTCAATGTTGTCCATAATTCTGGACTGAATGAGTTTCCTCCATGGGACCCATTTTATGTTTGTTTGAACAAAGTGTCTTGTGATGAGAGAAAAACTTTTTGAATGTCATATGTATAATATTTTTCCTATTCGAAGAAGTTCAATAAAATGAATTCAAGTTGATGTGATTTATAGAATGCATTATTTTTTTGTAGTCCAAAAAATACTTATAATCAAACTTAGAAGCCTTGAAAAATACTGGAACTTCATTGGGTATGAATCGATTAATGTCAGTCTTATCTTTAACAGTATAGGTTTGGAAAATCCAATATTGATTTGATTTGGTAGGAATGAATTCCAAGCATCTATTCATTTTGACAAAGGAAAAATACTAGACATTGTTGTCTCCATTTGGCTTCATTGCCATGATATTTTGGATAATATGGGAGATATTGAATGTTTTCTTATTCACTGGTATATCTATATTTCTATATTATTACTATTATAATTATAATAAGTTCTATGCCTATTAAGGGGACTTGTTGGTTTGATCCGACCTTTTCTTCTCCAGAGGTGGTTAAGTGAAAAAAACCAGAAGAAGGTTGGTGGAAGGTTAATTTTGACGAAGCGTCAAAAGGAAATCTGGGTCCATTAGGTGCTGGTAGTATTGTTCGGGATTGGAACAAGAATGTTTTGGCAATAGGTGCAATGCGTTTGAAGGAGGGTACAAACAATGTTGCAAAAGTAGCAGCGACATTGATGGCAATTAAGCTGGCTAAAATGCTTGGGGGAATTAAGATACATTTGGAGGGAGATTCACTATTAATAATCCAAGCAATTTCAAAGGGTGAAATTAATGCTTGGCATCTGCAGGGAGTAATCAGGAAAATCAAAGAAGAGATATCCCATTTTGATGATTTCAAGATAAGTCATGTCAGGAGATTGGGGAATGTTGAGGCAAATGTCTTATCAAATTGGGTGATAACTTTGGCAGAGGTAGATGTAGTCATTATTGAAGATTTTAGAGGAATAAACTTGGAAGAATGTACTAGTCTACATTTATTTTGAGAGGAATTGAAATTTATGAGAGCCAAGTTGGTGGTGTTTATCCCAATTGAATTGATGCTTTGGTGAAGATGTATGCCAGCGTTGAGCATACATCCAACATTTATGGTGGAGGTTGGCATGATGTGGGATTTAATGCTTCACATCCTTTCACCTAAGCTATCTTTCGAGTCGGGATGTTTGGCAGGCAAGTTGATAGTGGTAGGTGTGTCTTGGGAAGGTGGTGAAGCAGAGAATAATGGAGGCAAGTTTTTCATTAACTTCCAAAAGGAAATTAGACCCATTCATAGGGAAGGTGTCAATGAAGAGGCTACAAGGTTTGTTTCTTTTTAAAGAAGTGCAGGTTGCACAAGCCATGCAATTGATGTTGGAGGATGGTTTAGATTTCTTAACACATAGATATCAAACCAATATGGATATCTACTCTTTGATCATGGTGTGGGGGTTAGACTTAGGTGATCAGAAAGAGGCGGTGAGGAAAGTTGTGAGGTCTCTTGTCCATGCTGACTTCCTAGGGGAGATGGAAAGCATATTGGCGCGAGCGATACCTGGAGTGGGGTTGGTAAAGGTTCAAGGTGTGGAGGGAGGTGGTCTAGAGATGGTGAATTTGAACCATCTCTTTATTAGGTGGCTTGAAGGATGGACTAAGGACCGATGGTGAAAAGCAACGGAATGTGGATGGCAGGCCCTCAAGGTTTATGCGGAATGGATGGAAGTGGAGGATTCCATAAAGAATTTTAAGGAGATTGCTTAAGAGGAGAAGCGGGAGACATTGGGGTTGCGTCCGAGAAAGAGGTCAAGACCATTAATGGAGATAATTCCTTTGGAGGAAGGAACTTCGTCGCAGGCACCTGGAAATTGAAGGTTTTTTTTTTTTAAGTTTATTGGATTTTTTTTTGTATATGTAATGGTTCTCTGGGGGGACTTGTAGTTTTTGTGCTCTGCAATTGTTGAGAATCTGGAAATGCGAGCATTGACGGGAGCTGTAGATGGTAGGTGGGTTTTGTTTGATTTTTAGCTACTCTTTTCTCTGTTGGTTTATTAGCCTATGACAGAAATGGATGAATTTTCATATCAATATATGTAATTACTAATTTATATTATAATAAAATACATAATTATCACTGACCAAAAATAAAATAAAATTATAATAAGTTCTCTATTTTGTTGGTACATTCCAGCAAGGGCCAAATAAGACATGCAGGCCACAAATTTAGGCTTTTAATGGAGAAAATAAACTAAGACCATATCTCATAGTGAAGAGGAGAAAATTTAGAAAAACTCTCAAGATACAACTAAATTAATATAAGATGGGCTACTAATTTTATACAGTTGGTGAAAGAAACTCGTAGATGTAAAATGTTTAACCAAGAAAAAAAGCAAATCAAAATGAAATGTCAAAAGATAAACACGAATAAAAATAGGATAGGATTGACAATAATATTAATTGAATCATACAAAAAACTAGAGGTTCATTTGCCTAAACCAAGACATTCTTAATTCGTGCATAAAATTATCGATCTCAAATGTCAGCACAAAAGAGTGAGGTCTTGAAACCATCAATTGGCAGATGTAAACAAAGTTTTACAAATTGTAAGCCTGAACCCTAAATTTTCTTTTACCTTAGACAAAAATAATGGTTTTAATATTTACCCTTTGTAGTTCATTGTAGTCGACCTGAAGGTTCACATGCTTCCTTGACATACTTGTAGAGTATGTTGAAAGAGGGCACATAGGAGATCAAGGGGATTTGTAGTAACAAGAAAAAGATGATAAGGAGACATTATAGTGAAATGAGGATGACTAAATGGTAATTGTCCTGACACAAGCTGAGTGAGGGTCCACTTCCAAACAAAAGGGCTTATTTGATGGAACATATTGATTATAGTACTTTTTCAAACCTTACTTACAAGCCAAAAGCTAATTGCCTCGAGTAATGGTGTCATATGAGGAAGTCGTTCCTTGGGACAAATTATCCTTTCCATGGCCACCATATAATAGGTAGCTACTATCTTTCTCACCATGTAAAATGCAAATAAAATGGAAAAATAGAATAGCATTAGGGTTCCATAAATTATCAAAATCTTATACAACTGGGTGTTGTATCTTCTAATATGAAAACAATACTAGACAAAGAAGAGTCCATGTGGTTTCCCTATACAACATGCTCCACCATTTCCCAAAAACCCTAATTTGGTGTTAAATAAGAAGTCGTGTTTCCTACAGGAAAAGATGAACGAGACATCGAGAAAATGTGACATGGTTAAAATTTGTGGAATATTAGATGCAAAAGTGTACAATATTAGGACTATGAGGTTAAAAGTTGTAGAATGTTAGATGTAAAAGTGTACAACATTAAGATTTATAAATATTATTTTAGGTTATAGGGTGTAGAATTTTAGGACTAAGACTCATCATTTTAGGTTATAGATGAAATAATTTAAAGATTAATTATTAACAATTTTAAAATCTATTGTGTTACAAATTAGGTTAGGTATTGATATTATAGAGGGGAGATAAAACAATTTAAATAATGAAAAATGTAGAGTAGATTTGAAATAGGTTTAGTTATAAATGTGTTGTATACAAGTCACTTTTTAAATAAAAATATGTTATTTTGTGAACATAATTTATGTTACAATTGTTCAACTATTAGATTCTTATAGTTAAATATAAGATATAATTGTAATAAGTGTTATTAGTACTTGTCATGAGGCATAGTACTATTGTAATGAGTTTTTTTTTAAGAAAGAGTGGTAGACCACGATAGTATTAATAATATAATAATTAGATAGTACAAAATCCTGGTTCTGGGGGGCATACCGACAGGAAATAGCTAGGAAGAAAACCTTTGGTTATAGCCCCAAAAGATAAAGTTCATACAAAAGATCTGATCATACTAGTTTTAGCAAAAGATCATAACAAAATGTTGATCAAAGATCTGAATTCCCGTGACAATGTAAACTATATAACCTATCTAAAATTATTAGGATCAACAGATTACATACAAATCGACACTAATTCCCAGATTTCAAAATTTCAAAACCCATACTACAAAAGGTAAGTTGACCCCATGCAGATTTTGGCACCAACGATGACGACACGTCCGCATACACATGTATTCTGAGCATAAGTCAAAAAAAAATTACCCTGACATCACTAATGCTCATTCTTCCATTTGGTCGCCACCCTGAACAAAATTTTCATCTTGTCCCTCTAGAAAGCTCTGCAAACCCATATCATTAGCAAAAAAATCAAAACCCACAATCAGTTCTTTGTCTTCATTCACTTCATGTTGTATCCGAGCCTTGGAAAAATGACCATGATGATCTCCAAATCCTGGAATTTCAGTGTAACCTTTTGTTTCTTCCCTTTTACCTTCAGCTATCGTCATCGGTGCAATTTCTGTAGGCAGCTCTAGCACTGGCGGAATTGTTGCGGGCAGGTGATGAGCATGCTCACACAGAAAGGATAGAGAGTAATACTTCTCCTTTATGTTGAAGGCTAGAGATACACAAGTTCTATTTTTTTTTTCCTTAAGGCTTTGACAAGAATACTATCATTCTTTAATTGCAAACCTAATCTTACTGCTTCAAAGGTTTTGTTATAACCCTGACGATGCTTTAAACGTTCCCTTTGAAATAAGCCCCCAACAAACCCGTCCCTTGTGAAAAAATTATAACCTTGCACTACATGCATCAATGCATCATTATCTAGAACCTGGGACTTTACACATTTTCTTACAATTGCTTCCAAATCGACAAGGGATTGAAACAGGTCCATTGTGTTTGATAAAAAGATTGACGGTACATGAGAAGGGAAAAGCAAACACTAGGCTCTAGGACTTGTAACTTCCACCCCTAATACTGCTCTGATTGCATCCTCCACTATGGGACAATCGACCCTAAAAACCTGCGCTAGATCACCATGCGAAGGATGGCCCTTGAAAGGTCACTCGCTTTGTGCAATTGGGCAATTCACTCACAGGTTCCAAGGCCAATTCATCATCTTGGCTTTTCTGATCACCTCTAGGCACTATCTAATAACACTCTCCAGCCACACTCTACAATCGTTGTATGTTGCCTCAATTGTGGGGTGCCCAAAATGCACAAAGATGAGCCTACTTACAATCTGGCCTCTTTTCTTTCGAAACTCCTTTCCCTGCTTGTGGGGAAGTTTGACACCTTCATAAGAAATTCTTCCCATTTTGTCCAATTTATCAAGGAAAAAAGGTTAGAGAGAAATGACATCCTAGTGAGTTTTGATGTTGTTTCTCTTTTCACTAAGGTTCCTATCCCTAACTCCATTTCCATTGTCAGGCACAAATCCAATGAGGAGGTTGATGTCTTGGTTGAACTTTGCCTAAGATCTACTTTCTTCTCTTTCCAAGGGGTCATCTATGAGCAAGTAGATGACATGGCTATGGGCTCACCCCTCTCTCATCATTGCTAACCTTTTCATGGAATATTTTGAAGAAATGGCTCTTCATTCATTCCCTCTCAAGCCAAAATGGTGGAAACGTTATGTTGACGATACCAACATTTGTTGGCTGCATGGCTTGGATAAGTTAGCATAATTCCATAACCACATCAATAATTTGTTTCCTTGCATTTCCTTTACTAAAGAAATCGAATCTGGCAAGCAAATTCCTTTCCTTGACATTCTACTTTTTAAGAAACCTGATGGATCCCTTGTTCGTAGGGTGTTTCGTAAGGCCACCCACACAGATCTCTATCTCCTTTCTTCTTCTCATCACCACCCTAGCCAAAAAGTGGCATCCTCAAAACCCTAGCCTTGAGAGCCTATCAAATTTGTGATGAGGACCACTTGTCCCTTGAGTTAAATCATCTTCATCATGTTTTCAAATTAAATGGGTACTCTAGTAAGAAAATTTCTAGAGCCTTCAACGATGCCATGTTGAGTCTTTTTTCCATTGCTAATCCTTTTCGCTTCTCTGATCTCCCTATTGCTTCCCTCCCTTATGTTGATGACCTTTCTCAAAAAGTCTCAAGGATTCTCCATAAAAAAGGCCTATGTTGTGCGTTCAAGCCTTTCGCCTCCTTGAGAAGTTGTTTCCCCTCCCTTAAAGACTCCAAGGACATCTTGCTTGACTCTGGAGTCTACAAGGTAGTTTGTTTATGTGGCATTCCTTATATTGGGGAAGCAAACAACCCTTTTAGCACTAGAATTAAAGAGCATTGTGTTGACATCAAACATGAATGGGTTCTCAAATCTTCTTTAGCTGACCACTCCTCCTCCACCAAACACCATATTTGTTTGGAAAACACTAAAATCTTTTTTAAAGAGGATAACTTCTTTAAAAGGAAACTTAAAGAAGCTATCTCTATCCACAATCACCCCTCAAACTTAAATCACGATGAAGGATGGAGGTTGAGTCAATCCTGGCACCCCTTGTTATCCAATCTAAGATCCTGCCATCCCCCTTCTTCTCCTTAGCTCCTTTCTGCCTCCTCTCCCCTTCCATCTTGGCTTCCCCCCCTCCGCTCCCCATTTTCGGTTGGTGGTCTTGTCCTCCTCACTTGTTCTTGGGTGCTCATGGGTGTATTCTTGTGTTGTTCAGTTTCTAAAATTAGGTTACTCTTTCCTCCCTTGTTCCCCACCCCTTTTTTGTAATTTTTCTTGTTTTTAGTTTTTAATCTTTTCGGTGTCTTCCCTCAATTTTCCTCTTTTGTTTTCCTTCTCCCTCTTTATTTCCTAATTCTTATTGTTTATTTTTTTTCTTGCTTGTATTCCTTTTTGTGTGTTCTCATTTCATAGGCTTATTGTTCTTTGGTTTAAGGTTTTGTTGGTCTTTTGTTAATTGTTCCTTCTTTTTTCTTAGTTGTTTTTTTATTCCTCTTTACTTAATTTTTTTCTTCTTTTAAGTGGTTCTCATCTGATTATCTCTTTTGCTTTCTTCTTTCTCTTTTTTTCCTTGTTTTTGTATTTATTTTCTCCTTTTTGTGTGTTCATTGTTGTTGATTCTTATTTTATATTTATTGTGCTTGTTCTCCTTTTTCTTTTTGTCTTGTTTGTCCCTTGTTCTTGTTGTGTTCTTAGGTTTCTCATGATCCATTTAATTTCTCTTGTCTTTGTGTTCCTTAGTTTTAAGTGTTCCTCTCTTTTCTTTATTTTGATTGTTTCTTATTAAAAAAAATTATATTTTTTTTTTCGTATTTTTTGTTATTTTTCTTTATTAATTATTGTATTATCTATTTTTGGCCCATTTCTTTGTTCTCCTTATTCTATTTTTATTTTCTCGTGTCTTTTCTTTTTGATTATTTTTGGTTGTTTTATATTTTGACCTCCTTTTATTACACTCAAAGCATTATACAGTGAAAGCAACAAAGGAATATTCGTAAACTTTTTGAAGCTTCATTGAAAATGACAGGCACGTGGAAGTATGTGTTGCTTAAGAATAACAAGCACATAAAATAAATAATTTTTTTCTATTTTTCAAAAAAGATTTAAATTAAAAACTTCCCAATAAATAGTTTTTAATTTAAATACTTTTCGATTGAAATTACAAACTAAGATATGCATGCTTAAATAGTTTTTTATATATATTAATAATTTATATATATATATATATATATATATAAATAGTAAAAATAGTTTGTTATCTATATTATTAGTTTTTAATATATTTTATTAATTAATATTATAATAAACAATGTTAAATATTGATAATTTTAGCGTTCTTTATATATATTATTAATTAATATATATTTACTAGTTTTTAATTACGTCGAAAGGCGTTATACAGTGAAAGCAATGTGTAAACATTTTGAAGCTGCATTTAAAATGACAGCCAAGTGGAAGTCGTGGATTATTTTAATTTTATAAAAAGTATTTAAATAAATATATTTATTACACATTGTTGTAGAGTATATCTTTTTATTTAAATATATTTTTTTATGAATAAAGAGTATATCTTTTTATTTAAATATTTGTATTTATACTTAAATAATAAATTTTGATATATATGATTGTTAATTATATAATTTATAATTTAATATATTAAAATTTATTAATTACGGGTGGAAGTATGTGCTACATTGAAAAATATATGTTGATTGTTCATTATATAATTTAAAATATATGTTGATTGTTCATTATATAATTACATATATTAAATTTTTACAAAAGTATATAAAAACATATAAATAAAATATAATTTAAAATTTAAAGTATCAATTATATGAAATTATATTTTTATTTGAATTGTTTAATTTAATATCTTTGATTGTTTATAATTTGATATATAATTTTTAAAACAAACGATAAATTATGATCAATAGAATAAATCATCTCATAATATATAATATAGATATGATATAATATCAATAATTATATTAATTTTTATTTTTACAATTTTGAAGAAATAAAAATCCATTAGAAAAGACTATTCCAATTAAATAAAACGGTTATTGATAATGATTGCTTCTTCCGTAACTATAATATAGATACGGTATAATATCAATAACTATATTAATTTTTATTGTTAAGTTTCAATTAGGGTTAAAGTTTAATTATGTTGATGGTTCAATTATGGTTAAGGTTAGGTTTAGATTAGTGTGAGTGTTCTACAATTTTCTATGTTTAATTAGGATTAGAATTAAAATTTGCAAGGTTAGGGTTCAATTAGGGTTAGAGTTCTATGATGAATTAAGGTTAGGGTTCTTATAGGTTTGTAATTATTGCTATGTTTAATTACGATTAGAATTACAATTTGCAAGGCTAGGGTTAGAATAGTATGAGGGTTTTAGGATGAATTAAGGTTAGGTTTGCAAGGTTAGGGTTCAATTAGGGTTAGAGTTCTATGATGAATTAAGGTTAGGGTTCTTATAGGTTTGTAATTATTGCTATGTTTAATTACGATTAGAATTACAATTTGCAAGGCTAGGGTTAGAATAGTGTGAGGGTTTTAGGATGAATTAAGGTTAGGGTTTGTATAGTGTTACAATTACTATTACAATTCAATAAGGATTAGGGATATGTTTAACATTATGATTCATTTGGGGTTAGGGATGGGGTTAGCCTTGAATGATGCTTATATATTTGGTTAGGGTTAGGATTCATTTAGTAATAGATTAAATATATTATTATAATATTTTAAACATAATAATTTATAGGGAGTGGACCGTGGTTAGATTATGGTTAGGGTAGGTTTCAGGTTAGAATAAAGTTTTAATCTAATTCGGGTTGCATTCAATTTTAATAAATTATGGGCTGCCCCAAAATATAGATTATAATCACTTTAATTTTAATTCTAATATGAATATAATAATCACGTTAAGTTTAAACCTAATATGAATATAATAATCACGAGAATTAGAGTTCATTTATGATTACAATTATGGGTGCATTAGAAGAGGATTGGAAGGATATAGATTGCACATTGAACCTCTTGAAAGGAGGGGAGGTGGAAAGAGAATAAAAAAGCAAGGGTAGAAGAGCAAGGAGTTAAAATGAGGAGTAAATAGGATTAAATCACAAAAGAAATTAGATGGAAAAATAAGACTAATAATATATAGAGAGAATGAAAAAAGAAAGTGTAGGTTTAAACTTAATTGAAAAAAAAATGTACAATACCTTCTATAATTTAATAATATATTTTAATTAAACTAATATGTTTTCATTTATAACATGATATACTAATACATTATATTAATGTTTTTAAAGATTGATGCAAAAACACACGTAGTTAAATGGAAAGCACTTTTACACTTGAGTTCAATGTTAAAAATAAAATATTATTAACACACACTTTGATTAATTAGATCAATTAAATAAAATTTATATATTTATTCAACATATTTTTGAATACATATGTTTTAGTATATTTAATGATCCATTTAAACACAAAATATATAATTAGGTCAAGATACTTACCAACTTATTGCTCAAAAATAATTAATGTTAATTTTTTTCATTTGAAAACATGGTGATTACATATATTTTTGGTGGGTTAACAAGTATTCTCTTGTAAAAATGTAAATAAAATTAGAAAAATGAAAATAGATGTAAATAAAAGTCAATTAATATTATAATTAGGTTATTTTATCACTCTTAGGTTATCTTATTTACTTAAGAGTTATTTTACTTTTTACTATTTCAGGATTATTTTATTTTATTTATAATATAGGTGGCTAAAGATATCTCTCGGTGTACATTACATATATTTTTTAAATATAGGTATGCTAGTTAGGCTGAAAGCGTTATACAATGAAAGCAACAAGGAATATTTTGTAAACTTTTTGAAGCTACATTGAAAATGGTAGGCAGGTGGAAGTATGTGTTGCTTAAGAATAACAAGCACATTGAATCTTCTTTTTCTATTTTTTGAAAATGATTTAAATTAACTTCCCAATACATAGTTTTTAATTTAAATATTTTTTGATTAAAATTAAAAACTAATATATGCATGCTTAAATAGTTTTTTATGATAATATATGTATGATTAAATAGTTTTTTATATATTATTAATTAATATATCTATAAAAATAGTGAAAATAGTTTTATATATATTATTAATTAATATATCTATAAAAATAGTAGAAATAGTTTTTTTATATATATTAATAGTTTTTGATATATCTTATTAATTAATATTATAATAAACAATGTTAAGTATTGATAACTTTCAGGGTTCTTTATATATATTATTAATTAATATATGTATACTAGTTACGTTGAAAGCATTATACAATGAAAGCAACAAAGGAATATTCGTAAACTTTTTGAAGCTTCATTGAAAATGACAGGCAAGTGGAAGTATGTGCTGCTTAAGAATAAAAAGCACATAAAATAAATTATTTTTTCTATTTTTTCGAAAAAGATTTGAATTAAAAACTTTCCAATAAATAGTTTTTAATTTAAATACTTTTTGATTAAAATTACAAACTAAGATATGTATGCTTAAATAGTTTTTTATATATATTATTAATTAATATATATATATATAGTAAAAATAGTTTTTTATATATATTATTAGTTTTTAATATATTTTATTAATTACGTCGAAGGCATGTCCTATTTGAGAATTGCAAAGCTAATTATGAAATCAACAGTCAGAAATTCATTTTTAGCAATGCTATACGATTGATTTAATCTCTGTCATTCAATATTTTTCAATATTTTTTTAATTTTAATAAATGTTGTTTTAAGTTAAATGTTATTTTTAATTTTAATAAATGTTTTTTTTAAGTTAAATGTTATTTAATTGATCCTCCTCATTACAAGATCCCCACCTAAAAAATTATTCATGAACTAGGAACTTCCCATTCCAAGTATGGCACGTTTTCATGAGCAGTGGGAAACGCCTCTTTTGGAAGAATGTGGCAGCTATTTTCTCCAACAAAACATGGCAAATAGTGGTTACCCTCAAATTTGGCCCTGTAACAGCTTCGTTGGATATTAATTCCTCCTTACGGTGCTTCTTGTTTTCATATTTTCATGACTTGTTGGTAGTTGCAGTGTAATATTTTTCTATGACGGGTTTATCTACATATTTGTTGGCATCGACATCATTGTTTATCTAATAACTTTCATTGATCGCATTGCCCCAGAGATAACCAATGGTTGTTGCTTATGTTGTGTATCTTGATTTTTATCATGTGTTGGTTCCTTTCTTCTTTAACATTTAAGTTTTAAAATAATCATCATTAACCCTGCAATCTTTAGAATATGTACTGCAAAAGTATACTCTTTACACTTTTATACTGAATGCTTGATTTGTGGTTTTTGGACCTTGGTAGATCTATGGATATCTCGTATGTAAGGCAACTCTTCAATTACTGCATGATATGTCTTATGCTATGAGGAAGACAGTTGCAGTAGCTCAAATGAATGGAAGCTACAACAGTCATTTTAACCTTGTAAGATACATTTGACCTGTCAAAATTGGGGCAGATTGTGGTTCATTCTGTAATCCATGGTCTGTCATGAGGTTTCCCCTGTTAATGGCGTCAGAATAAGATAGAACTCTTAAGATTGAAAAAATTACTAACAATTAGATGATTGCACTGAGATTCATTCCAATTAGAATTATCACATGTGAAAATTCAAAATACTTATATACTAAATAGATATAAGGGTAATATTGATATCTCTACTCCAGCTGACAGTGCCTGGCAAAGTCCCCAAAAATGCATCTCTCAAGAAAGTGGTAAATTGCAATCAAACAATTAAAAATTATTAAATTACTTAAGTTTTTATCTTATTAGTATTAGTGGGAAAAATATGAAACTATTCCCAGGGTCTAGATAAGTGTTTCATGTAAACAAATTTGACTTAATAGTTTTAGATAAGTACGTAAGTACCCAATTAATAGTATTTTGGGAGATGTTATAAGTAGATAGGGTACAGCTGAAAGTGTCTGGCAAAGCCCCCAAAAATGCACCTCTCAAGAAAGTGGTAATTGCAACCAAACAATTAAAATTGATTAAACTTTTTAAGTTTTTATTTTATTAATATTAGTGGAAAAATATGGAACTATTTCCAGGGTCTAGTTAAGTGTTTCATGTAAACAAATTTGACTTAATAGTTTTACATAAGTATGTAAGTACCCAATGGGTATTTTCTACAAGTTTACGATCACAACTTCCACTGTATAAAATGGAACACACTTTTCACATGGAAAGAACAATCCAAAGGATCACAACCAAAAACACGAGCATAATATTTGAGGGTTCAAATTGGGAAATTATTCATGTGAGCTTATAGGAAGACCTTCATTAAAGAAGTGCTAAAGAAGGCTTGCAAAACTTCCATTGTCCAGTGCAAGAGCACACTTTGCCGAGTGATAGAAATTATGATCTCAAAGAGGTTAGAGCTCATAGAAAATATGTGGTGTTGTTGTAATCTATCTTAATGGTATCCCCTTTGGTCAAACAAGAGAATTTCCTCAAAGAAACCTCCAAGAGAGCTTTTGGGTTGAATATGTCTAAGAAATTCTTTGTGTGTGGTTGCAATTTCAGATATGTCCCGTTTGGGAGAGTGGTGTGTTATTTCTTTGTTTTTGGTTTTCCTATTTAATTGTCATCGTTAGCAATGGTATTGAGAAGACCGTCAAATGTATTTTTTGTTTAATTTGTTTTCCTCTTTAATGCATTTTCTGTTTAATGTGTCATTTCTTTGGTTTTTGGTTTTTGTATTTAATTGTCATCATTACCAGTGGTTTTACCTGCAGGTTGGAGGCGGTGCAAACCCATTCAAATTACCAGGGGTATTGAGAAGACCGTCAAGCCTTTTGTTACTGTCTAAAATCTATTTGAAGGAGGTAAATTCTATCTTTGTAGATAACTGTGTTGACTGTTTTGTTCTATTTGAGTCTTTTTCAGGAAGTAAATTTTTGTTTTTTCAAATGTTAAAGTGGAAAAATTGAAAGCTTTTTGTCTTCTTAAAATGTCAAACTGGAAAACTTGAAAGCTTCTACCTTTTCTAAATTTAATTTCCCAGTTTGTAATTAAATTTATTTTAATGTCAATTTTCAGATTACATATTTATCATAGAAACCTCATAATTTTATTTTTTTTAAATTGTTTTTTTTTTGTAGGTAAAAATATGAAAACGTTTTATTTTAAATTTATGAATAATAATTTTGTGTCCTCTTTTTTTAGATAATGGAAAATATTGATGCTCAACAAAACGAAATGGGAAATACCATAACAAGCCCAATCGTAATATCCGATGATTTTGTGGGTTCAAATGTGTACATTGAAACACCAATTGACAAATTAATTAAATCAATCTCTGAGCATTCACAAAAGATTATCCAAGAGATTGAAGAAGCAACCTACCATACTCTTGTTGTTGAAGAAGGAGAAGTCCAAGAAATGGAGACTGTTGCAAAAGAATTTCATAAAACATGTTCAAAAATAGGTGGGCTTTGTTCATTTTAAAAAGAAATGTACTATGATGAACACTACAAGATTGGCTCATCCAACGTAATCATTGAGCAATTTCTACTTTTTCTAAATGATATCCAATGAACTTGAAGTACGCTCATGTATAGCGTTTTCATCTATGTTAATCACTCAGATGTATGTTGAAGGGTGTGGAAGGTTAATTATGAAAAATAAATGTTTTTTTTTTCATATATTTGTGCAATACATGAGATAATTGATAGAAAATTTAGGAAATGATTTTTTATGCAACAAAGATCTTAATGGAGAAGTAATAGCTTCAGATGAACTATGCATCCACTTAGAGAGATTGAATTTTTTTTGGAACAAAATCTTTGAATTAGCAATATAAATAGACTCCATTATCTAGAAAGGTATCACCCAACACCATTCTTACAACATGAAGCAACAACTTTCTGACACAATTACCTCAGCAAGAATGATATCTTTTGTTGTCTAAAGAACTTTATTTTACTTAAGTGTATGTTGATTTGATGTATACATCATTATACATCAAATGTGGCCATTATTGACCCTATGGAGTTGGAAATTGGTTCTAAACACAGCGTTATCTGTTGTATCATTTTGTTAGTATTGTCAATTACAGTCCATCACTACCTTGTCTATGCTACCACATTTTTCATGCATGTCTACCAAAGCATTTTATCAAACAAGGTAGTGAATAATTTGACTTGGATCTCCAAGATTTACAAAATAATAATTTGATCTAGAACACCAAGATTCAATAAAACAAACATAAATTATTTTTTATTTGTATTATATTACACAACATTCATCTCATAATTTACTTCTTTTCAGACAATCCTGATGATCCATTGAACATCCCAAGGCACAAAGTAAGAATGTTTTTGCTCTTTCTTTTTGAGCTTTTTATCTGATAATCCTGCTCCTGCTTCTTGTTGTTGTTGTCTGCTAATGTTCCCCTCTTTTTTTGTGCTTCTTTTGGGATAGTGTTGCTCATGCTCCTTCCTATGCTTGGGAAAGTGGTAGTTATTGTTGTTTTTATTACCATTTTAGAGCTCTCTCTAGTTATTATTGTTCTGGTCTTCCCATGGTTTAATTCAACTTTGATGTTGCCATCAGCTATCATCTCAATCAATGTGTTGGTGTTACCATTACACACATTCAAAGTATTGCGATTGCCTTTGCAAATGATCTGGTAGGTTGGGGCCATCATTATGTGATGGGTTGCTACTCTTTTTCTTTTAAGCTGGGTCCTTCTGAGGAAAATTCAATCAATTTTAGTTTATATCTCCAAAGCTACATTATGTCCAGCAAATGCAAAGGCAATTACTCCCAATGAATTCAACACACGAAAAACTGTGTTTGTTGGTGTTGTATGTACATAGCCATAGCTTACATCTTCCAGTTGGCCATGATAAAAATAGGCTCCCCAAGCAATGGTAGAGTAGCTGGTAAACCATAAAACATAATCTTTAGTAAGTAGATATATGATTAATGTAAAAAGCTTGTCCATTTCTTGGATTACTTCTAACCAAATACTTCCATATGTTTTCTTAAGTATAAACAATGACACTTTAAGAATAATATTAACGATAGAGCCTTCATAAGCATATATCTTGTTTTGTATTTTGATACTAAAGGTTTTTCCTTAGTTTACCTTTGTGTACATGCCATGACCGATGTTGGTATACAAGATATTTACTATTCACAAAATGTGTATGTTGTATGAATGGAAATTAACTCCTAGTTCATGGAAATAAATATAGTTACATTTGAGATAATTTTTTGAAATAGAGGGGTGCTTGGAAAATGCCTAAGAGACATGACTATTGTAGCCAAGGAAACACTTGCCACGGAATTCAAATTAGGTAGTTGTGCTAAGAAGAAATGGATAGAGCTAAAAATCAGGATCCAGTAAGACTGTCTATTTTTTCCACAACTGTTGCATACTGTCTCATGAAACTTCTTCAATGATTGTCCTCCACTAACCATGTAAACTATGTCCATGCCCACTTCAACTGTTAAATTCAGGGGAACAAGAATCCATAGGTCACATGTTTCTCCAAGTGTGTATTGTGCTAACTCATGATACCTATCAAAGCGTCTCCCTGGGACTAATTCATGCATATCAACCAGTTACCAAAGTGTGTATAAGGTAATCATCCAAGAAAGGACAAGAAAAAATATTCCTGGACCCCTACACATGAAACCAAAAAAGGGGCATAAAAACATGTCAAATTTTTTGAAATATGTAAATCCATAGATTACAATGTTTTATACAAGCAAATCTTTCAATTATTTTGCGTCACAGAGCATGTGTCTTACTGAAAGTGCATGCATATGTGAACCTAAAAATTAAAAAGTATCCAATGGATTCTTGTAGAGTGCATGGATGTTATTTCAACAAGTTCATAATTTTACTTTTGATGTGTTATCGATCTCCTTCCAAAAGGTACTCACATCTCTGATCTATTTTTGTGAGCTTTTGTGGCTCCTCTCGCCTTGTGACTATTTATTATGTAAATATTATTGATTAAAAGCTTGAATAAAACATAGGCCATATCCCTTCATGAGGATTTTATTCCATATTAATGTCTACCCACATCATTATTGTAGATTTACTTTGTATAAGATATTACACACAAACTTACCATCCTAAGAATACCATAGTACTCCAGCACCAACCATAGTAGTGACATTGTGGAATGCAGAGTACCACCACTTTCCATTTCATGATGATGTAACAAGAAGCCAATCATTTGTAGATTGTACCTTCTGAATGTCATCATCTACATAATCTTGTAAGTGATCCAAAGGAAAATTTCAAAAAAGTGAATGGACAGAAACAAGACCCTTTAGATATATCAAACACAATCACAAAAACAAAAGGTGATAATATATGCCTTTCTTTGTCCATGTGATTGAAAAATTTCATATTAACTTATATATGACATTTTCATGATTAGTTATGAATAGAGCATTATTAAACCCAACACAAACCAAAGAATTCAATTTCTTTTTAAATGTCTCACTCGATGGTTAGCACATCCTATTGCATGCCCTTAATCAAGATAGTTTAATGAAAAAGTTCCTTTCAAAAGGATGTTGGATGGTGATGGAAGTAGAATCATAAATAATATGACTATTTGTTGCTTGTTTAAATCAAGCCAAGGTTCAAAAATGATTCTAAAGAATATGACTATTTGTTGCTTGTTTAAATCAAGCCAAGGTTCAGAAATATTATCTCTAACACTATATTAATGACTCATATGATCTTCTACAGAGCCTTATTATCCATTAGAGTATATAGAAGTATATTTTAAATAAGGTTGTGTTGTGGCAATCACTTTTGGAGAAAATAGTCTAGATTTCTAATGACTTGAATCTACCTCTTTCATACTAAACTCAATATATTTTGGTACCTCTGAATGACTATACGTTTTGACAATAAATACCCCTGCAAACACCACCCATCACTTGGATAATTGAAAGGAGCAATCTTCAAATTCAAATCTATGCTTGCTCCTTCCTTGTCCAATAATAAATGACCTGATTTCATTTTAGCTCCTTGTGTAGTTGTAATATAAAATTTCAACGGAAGCACATTCCTCCCATAACAACAGGGTTCAAATTTAATCAGAAATGACAAAGAGTAATCTATATTTTCTAACAATAAGTTGTCGTTAAATCTTCTTTTCACTGTCCTTATTACAACTAGTAATTTTCGGATTTTTTTGCAATCATACAAACATCATAATCTTATTATTTTTATATATTTATAGTTTATTTTATAAGCTTGTTTTTTATACTACCATGTATAGTTGCAGATAGGAGGTGGAGAACAAACATTCAAATTACCAAGAGTATTTTTCAAGACCATCAAAGCTTTAATTATTGTCTACAACCTATTTCACAAGAGGTAAATTCTATCTCTCTATCCTTTTATAATAACAATCGGATAATTGCATTTGCTGAGTTGAAAAAATGTTTATTCTCTGTACGCCGAAGGGTGTGGAAAGTTAATTATGATTTTTTTTTTTCCTTTTTTTCATACATTTGTGCAATACATGAGATAGTTGATAGAACATTTAGGAAATGATGTTTTATGCAACAAAGGTCTTAATGGAGAATTAAAAGCTTCAAATGAACTATGCATCCATTTAGAGAGATTGTAATTTTTTTGGAACAAAACCTTTGAATTAGGAATATAAATAGTCTCCATTATCAAGAAAGGTATCACCCAACACCATTCTTACAACATGAAGCAACAACTTTCTGACACAATTACCTCAGCAAGAATGACATCTTTTGTTGTCTATTGAACTTTATTTAACTTAAGTAGTAATTTGTAACTTAAAAACTCTTAAGAATTTGAAGCATTTTGTTACTAAGATCCCTCGCAGTTTCTATTTGAATCTCCTTTGATTAATTTAAAGTCACCCTCTATGGTTTCAACTCAAACCATACACATTTCAAAGAGAATATAATGGTATTTTATTGGTCTTTTAGAACTTGGGTGGTACTTTCACTGCTCTTTGAAATACAAATTGATAACTATTATTTTAATCTTCCTTTATTCTGTTTTAGAAAACATCATAAAATACAACAGATCTCTCTACTTTACTAATGCATTCTCCATCATGTTCTTTTCTCTAATCGCTTCCAAACATTTGATCTCATCCTCTCACTCCATCGCACCCCCTTTCTAAAGAATTTTTGTTGTTTTAAACACTCCAAACAAGGCAAAATCTCCTCACTTCAACGATGTCACATTTTACAACTTGCTTTTCTATTTTTTGAAAATCTCCCAAAGATGGGATGATTTTCATTCCAATGTTGCAAATAAACATATTAAAACCCCTAATAAATGGGCAGCTTGCTCTCCTATTTCAATTCCTTTCTCCCTCTCCTTTCCCACACCTCCTTCCAAAACTGCAGATTTTCAATATTTTAAAATTAAAGGAAATAAAGTCTCCATTAAGGAGGGCACCACCATAATTAAAACACCTACAACAGTCTAAACAACTTAGAAGATTTTCTGTCAATTTCATTTACCATTCTTCCCATCTCTCGTATACTTGAATCCACCATAAACCAACATGTTTCTCTTCATTTTTATCCTCCATCAAAATCCTTCTCTCCAATATACTTTCACTACCTCTTCTACACATTCCTTCTCCCTTGCATCTTCAGAAAATACTCCCTACAACAAATTTTCAATGGTAAGACTTGACTCAATCTTCGTGATAAAACTAAGTCACACATCACCTTTTCATATCACATAGATCATTCATCAGCTGAAACCTGTGGAGTGGTTTCTTAATCGTGATACCAATATATTGTTGAGCAAGTGGATAGGGTCTGCAACTATTATCAAAATAGAACAACCCTTTTGACTTGTCAATCCTTAGTAACAGGGCAACATCCTCATAGTTTGGAACTCTCTGTAGTGTTAATAGGGAAGAGAGATTTTACAGTGGTGTAGATGGATTGGCAAGGCTCTAATTGCTTTTGGTCATGACCTCAAGACTTGAAGAATATAAAACTCTAAAAAATTATTACTAAATGATATTCCAAAATTAAAGGCTTGTAGTTATGATGATAAATACAGTATTGACTATGTAATGGTGGGTTGAAGAAAGAAAGGTATCATCCAACACCATTCTTACAACACGAAGCAACAAATTTCTGACACAATTAGCTCAACAAGAATGACATCTTTTGTTGTCTAAAGATTTTTATTTAACTTAAGTAGTAATTTTCGAATTTTTTTGCAATCATACAAACATCAAAATAATATACAAACATCATAATCTTTTTATTTTTAAGAGTTTAAAGTTTATTTTATAAGCTTATATTTTACTCTTTGTTTCTTGTTTCAAGTTTTGATCCAAAGTCTTTTACATACATCTATTAGCCTACTCTGTTAGTTGCATCTCTTATTACTATTATCATGGCATTTTTCTCAATATCCCATTATTTCCATCTTTGCCACTAAAAAATCTATATTCTTGTTCATTACCAAAGTGTAATGTAGAGACTTTAGCTAAAACATACCAAGTCCCATTTGAGGCATGAAAAACATAAAAAGTGTCACTCACAAAGATAAATCACTGTCAATGTCAAAAAATCACTTCCATGCAAGCAAATTTTAAATGTGATTCTTTTGACCTATGACCATTACTTTGTCAATTCTATTTAATAGATAACAAGATGGCAAGATGCATGCTCATCCTAATAAGATAACAAGCAAAGAAGTTCACATTTCAATTTAATAGATGCTAATTGTTTGTTGTTGTTTTAGGATAATTGTATGCCAACAAGGTGTAAGAATATATATGTTGTTGGATATATTAAATAAGTAGGTTATTTCCATCACCTTTGTAAAAGTTTTCTCTTCAAACCTAGGTTCTTCAATTTATAAAAATACTTTTGTCTTACTTGTTTTCTTTTTTATGCAATGTGTAATCCATATTTTTATTGTCTTCAAATGTACATTTGCATCTTACTTCACTTGCTTCCTAATTATCCCATTTATACAAATAGTTCAAAAACATGAATGTTATTTATGCTACCATAATACCAAACAAAACACTATGACAAACACTTCAAATATCAACTTATGCCATAGAATAAATATGCTATTTCAATTTCATTCATACAAAATGTCGTACTGAACAATCTCCATTTTTAAATTATTACTTTTAGGTTTTTTCAATGCCTAAATTCCCTACTCTAACTTTGCTTGCAAGCTAGCCACTTCCAATGTCTTCCAACAATGTCATGTCAAACTTAACTGCAAATGCAATTGCCGACATCCTTTCTTGCATACCTAATGTTGACCCCTTTCTGCAAGTTGCATCTATCGACCCCATTCACCAAATAGAAAGTACGCTTAACAAGTATCGTATTCAACTCTCAGATGGGACACACATATATCCCGCATTGCTACCAACAGAGTTCAACAAACTTGTCTTGGAGGAGGCTTTAGTCAAAGGCTCTATTATCCACCTCAAAGAATACATTTGCAAGAAAGTAAAAAAAATTACGTACATACATAATCACCTTATTTATTTTAGTTTCTCTTGTTTATGCATGTACAATGCATTCACTTTCAAGTTATCCTTTCATTGCAAGGTTATCGTAATTCATAGCTTGGAAGTAATTACAAACAATGCCGCAATGATTGGAGCTCCAACTGCTATTAATCAAGCAACAATTTCTATGCTCTCTAACAACTCTCAAGAGGCAATGGCCAAAAGTCAAACTACCAACACCTCCCATAATGCACCTACATCGTCAAGGGAAAATCACACTCTCTCCCCAATCAAACCAAATCCTATTGCAACCTTAACCCCACACCATAAACTTTGGTCCATACAGGGTTGTGCCTTGAGTAAAATCCCAATTCATGCCTAAAAAAATGAAAATAATGATGGGAAAGTCTTTGGTTTTGATTTTGTAGATAAAGCAGGGTCTCAGATACATGTAACTTGTTTTAATGAACTTGTAGATAGGTTCTCCCATGTGATTGAGTCAAATAATACTTATGCAATCTCAAATGGTCGCATAAGAGTAAGAAACACAAAATATAGTAGCGACACAGATCCATATGAAATATTCCTCCACAACTCCTCAGCCATTACTCCATTGACTTGCGTAGACTCCACAATTCCCACACACAACTACCATATCAAAACCATTCAATCATTAGTGTCATTACCTATTAATTCCCTTGTATATGTCATTGGTGTTCTTCTATCCATCTCTCCAGCATCAACCATTCGAAAAAGGGATGGCACTGAAACAATAAAATGTACAGCTACACTTATGGACATGTCAAAACATACCATTGATATCACTCTTTGGGGTAGCCATTGCCAAACCATTGGGAAAGAACTAGCTGACCTTCCCCTACAACCCAACCCACCAATTATTTTGATCAAAAGTGGTCGAATAACCTCATGGTCTGGAAAATCTATTGATACCATTTTTCCTACAACCATCCAAATGAATCCTAAATTGGTTGAAGCATCAACATTGAAAACATGGTATGCCACTACAGGGACTGCCCTTCCTTCTCTTTCCCTCTCAAAGACCTATATATCACCCAAAAAATTAGAAAACCTGATTCCAATTTCAAGTATTGAGAATCCAAGCTTTCTTCAGAAACAAAATGTTTGCGTAGAGGCTACAATCATAAAGCTCCACTTAGACAACTTTTACTACCTGTCTTGCCCTCGCCTGGTGGAAAACAAAAAGTGTAAGAAAAAGGTTGTCCATATTACCCCAAGTGCTTTTAAGTGCCCCAAGTTTTTTGTAGAGATTACTACATGTGATTTCAGCTACATGCTCAAGATGGACTTGCAAGATAGTACAGGTGAGCTTCTCAATGTCACCGCTTTTGAAGAACCAGCCACAATGTTGTTTGGAGTTTGCGCAAAAGATTTTCAACTCCTACTAGTAGACCCAAATGGTGCTAGCCAAATTTTAGACACAGTTGTCAACAATGAATTCCTACTAGCATTGTCCATCCAAACAAATGCTTTCAGTGGTCGTGAATCACAAAGCATTGTTATTACAGCTATTAAGAGAGCTTAGCTTTTCTATACCACTTTTTAAAAGAACACTTATTATGTAATGTGCAATTATCCACTATTTCAAAGGACAACAAATAATTACTCAAAACTTTTAGACTTATTTGCATTGTTCAATATAAACGTATATACATATTTCAATTTACACCTGTTTCATGCTTAATGTACAAAGATTTTGAATAATTGCACTCTTTTATGCTAGAACTACTTGGTTTTGAATTTACCTTACATTATGTGTGACATGTTTTCTAACAATTTGAATATAAGCTATGGTCAAAGTTTTATTTCGAATGTATCATATTGTTTAATGTATTTTAAAAGGTTTTCAGTTAGTTGTTAATGTTTACCGTTTGTCCTATTAAATTTTATCAATCTTTTCATTGCACAATCAATTACATTAAATGTCGACCTAAGTTGTATATTTACTCTATTTGAAATGTTAAATATTAGAGCTTCGTATTTACGTAGAATTACTTAAAACAAAACACATAATTAATTACTTTTATTTCACTTTAGTTATTAGAATTTACATCTCATACTTCCATTACTCATGCAAGACATGGTTATTTATTATATACTACATAAAAATTATATGAAATATTTGTCTTCACAAAAACTTCTCAATGGAGTTAGAAAACAAAAGGTTGCAAGAAAAACGAGCTTGATGAAATGAGCTCCAACGATTACGTTACCATGCAAGAAAAGACGAGATCAATAAAAGAAGACGAGAAAATCAACATAACCTCATAGATGGCATCTCCAAAAGTACACACCCATGTTCTACGAATCCCACCCAACATCATCCACTTGCAATTGAAATAAATAATTCAATTGAAAAAAATCCATTTTCTCATATCCATCCACAACCAAATTTTACTCAAGATTATTATATTGCAAGATATAACTTCCGCTCAAAATTAGATTAACTTGCAAATATGGCAACCTGTTTAGTCTGCATGGCAATATACCCTGGCATTAAAACAAGGGAAATAAATGGACTACCTACTTGTTACAGATGCGCATCAAAAAAAAATGGCCACCGTTTTTCCAAATGGAATAACATGGACCTAGGTGAGCAACCCCTATGCTTAAAAAAACTAACTCAAGTTGAAGAAATGCTAATAGCAAGGATAAGCCCCATCCTTCAAGTAACCTATGCAAAAGGGGGGCAGCTAAAATATAGTGGCCACACTATTTGTTTTCCACAAGATGTTTCTACTATTGCAACCCACTTGCCAAGGCGTATAGATGAATTAGATATCTTATTGGTTAACAAAAAAAACATAAGGGAAAAAGACTATAGATTTTATGTAAGTAGAGGACATGTATACGAGGCCTTGCAATATAAAATCATAAATGATCCATACTACAAAAGTATACAATTAGATGAGGCTGCATTATCTTTCTTGCTAAGTGATTCCACTAACATTATAGACCCGCTAAATGAAAAAAACACTATGCTGAGTTCCACAAGTACAATAATGATGCATACATATGATGCAAACAATGAAGACACAGAGGCAAACATGCAACCCACTACTTCATTTGTTGCTAGCCTTCCACCGGAACGTAGAGAGGTTGAAGAATTGAGATCTTTATTGTGACTAGGTGAAGGCCGACCACCCTTGTCTATAGATTGGCCACCCATTTCTCCATCTCCCATCAATGAATACAACTCATAAGGATTATTTGTAATGGCTTTCCCCAACTTGTTTCCTAAAGGCATTGCCGCTTTCAAACAACAACGCATCAAGGAAGTCAAATTACATGAATATGCTCTCCACTTACTCAAGTATTATGATAATAGGTTTGGCCAACACCCTTGCTTTAGATACTTCATACTAAATATCCTAATGCACCATCGCATCCAAGAAACAACATATATTTATGTTCATAAAAATATCCACCTAAGCCTACCAACAACTATTCTTGATCTTCACCAAAGATTGAAGGACTTGCCTGATGACAAGCTTGCAGAACAACTCATTCACTTTGGAGCATCAATTCATGGAACACACCAATTTTGGAACCGTTCAAGAGCAGAGCTTTCCGATATGGTAATACAAATTGGTTGTCCAACTCTATTCTTCACACTCAGTGCAACAGATACAAAATGGCCAGATTTGCATAGTATAATGCCATCTAAAGCACCTACAAATCCACAAGCAATGTACAAATGGAGGATACAAAATATAGTTCAAAACCCACATCTTACAGCACAATACATGCACCATAGATTTACTGCATTTCGTGAAGAGGTCTTGGAAAAGCTGATTGGTGCAACAGACTACTGGTATAGGTAAAATCTACATAATTTCATCAATTTACATTGCATACCTTCTAAACAATTCCTAACAATAAGTTTTCACCAGGTATGAATGGCAACACAGGGGCTCTGCACATATCCATGGTTTCTTATGGCTAAAAGATGCACCGGATATGGAAAAATTACAATGGAATAATCTTTAATCAGTCGAAAATGCAATTCAATACATCAATAGATTTGTCTCTGCATGGAATCCCATACCCCTTCCTTTAAGAAACCAAATAATCCACCGAACTCTTGCCGATGATCAATGTTTAATGGATACAAGATTGATTATACCTGTAGACCCTTTAATTGACTACACATAGCTGGTAAATTGTGTACATCGTCATACAAAGTGTACCTCACAAACATGCCTTAGGAGAAAAGGCACAACCATTCAATGTCGCTACAAAGACCCTTGGAGCATGCAAGATCAATCAAGTATTGCAATAGATGAGCATGGCCAACCATCATTCACCCCTTCACACAATGACGATCGCTTAAACCTACACAACCCTTCTATACTCTATTTGGAGGGCCAATGTTGACTGCCAACTTGTTCTCTCTATTCATGTTGTCCTCAAATACATTGCAAAATATATAGAAAAAGTAGAAACAAAATCAGAAACATATCAAGAAATGCTTTCTCGGGTTTCAATTGATATTGAGTCTCATAATCTAGCACCTACAACATTCCGTAAAATGCTTGCAGAAACACTAGTGGATTGTGATATTGGAGCACAAGAAAGTTGCCACCTCCTACTAAAACTGCCCCTTTGCATATCAAGTAAGATATTTGTTTCTTTAAATGTTAGCCAAAATAAATTCCAACGTGTCTCAATGTCCTCCGAACCAACTACTACATCCACAAACTACATTGATACTTACATGGATCAGCCAACATATCTAGAGTCCATGTCACTTATTGAAGTAACTAAAAAATGGACTTTCAAACCATCTCGAAAGAATAGCCAATGAAAAGAGCGCTCCATAGATGCCATTGTACGCGTATCCCCATGCTTCATAACCATCCCTGCAAAAAATGACAAAAACTAAGAGGCATTTTGTTGGAGTGAACTACTACTGTACAAGCCATTTCACAACATTCACAATGATATTGGATCATCACCATCTCAAATAATAGAACAATGGGACAATTTTGCATGTAATTATCATCCGTGGCATGTACTATGCACAAAAAAAAACCTCTTGAAAATACAAATTCAAGCGCCTCTTCCAATGAAGAAGATATAGTACAAAATAACAACCCGTCAGAATGGCAAGTATTGTCTCGCTTATACCCAACCCTTCCACTCCACTTTGACGAACTAGACATGCTTGGTCACCGTGACATTGACTTGCACCATGATTGGGGATCTTCCAAATTCAATCCACAACACCAACTCTCTGCAACTACATTCATAGAATCTAACCGTCCAACATTTGAAGTCCACCAACTTACCAATTGCCCTACCCAACATGACCTATCCATCCAGCAACAAAAAGCATTTGAAATTATTTTGTCCCACTTACATGCTGATACTTGCCAACCTCCTCTTAAATTAATTGTTCAAGGAACAACAGGAACAGGTAAATCACACCTTATAAAAGCCATCAAAACTGCACTCATTAGCTCAACCCAAAATGGCCAATCACCATTACTACTTCTTGCACCAACAGGCGTAGCAACATTCAACATAGAAGCATAAAAATCCACTCTGCTCTACGAATACCTATCAAAGATATCCAACCCTTGCAAGGACAAACACTAGCAAGCTTCCAGGAAAAAATGTACTTCATTAGGTACATACTAACAGATGAAATGAGCTTCATTGGACCCAAGTTGCTACAATGCATTGACATGAGGTTATGTGAAGCATTCCCCAACAATAACCAAATACCATTTGGAGGATGCTCGATCATGCTATTTGGTGATCTTGGACAACTTCCACCAGTCAAGGACATCCCTATGTATGCATCAACATCTTATGGAGGTACTCTATAGCACAACTTCACAAAAGTTATCACTCTTACCAAAAAAAATTCGTCAAATCGATGAAGATCCAACACAAATTTCATTTCATACTCTCCTCTCCAATTTACGAAATGCATAACCTACAATTGAAGATTGGAAAGTTCTAATGTCACGCTCCAGCTCAACATTGACATCTACAGAGCAAATGGTTTCTTATCCTCAATACATCTCTTTGCAACAAATGAAATGGTCTCGTTACATAACCAACAAATGTTATTGTCTTTGGCAAAACCTGTTGCATTATCAATTGCAGAGCAGCTGAAGGGACCACCAAGTTCAAATCTAGACGAAGAACAACTGCAATCTAAGATTCTATTATGTGTTTAACAAAAAGTAATGTTATGTTCAAATTTATGGGTGGAAACAGGCCTTGTAAATGGTGCACTTGGTGAAGTTAAAGCAATAGTCTACAAAGATGCAGAGAATCCACCTTCACTTCCATTGTTTGTTGTTATTCAATTCAACAATTACATTGGCCTTGCTTGGGACCACAATAATCCAAAAAATGTACTTATTTCCCCTTTGAGTCGTGGATGACGTCGACAAATACCACTCAAAATGGTACAGGCCTTAACAATACACAAATCACAAGGCCTAACACTTGAAAAGGCAACAATCAACATCGACAATGTCGACCGACAAGGCCTAACATTCACAACAATTTCAAGAGTACGTGAACTTGCAAGCCTGTGCATCAAACCAACCTTCACATTTGAACGATATGCACGTATGCAACAAAACCCATATGTAGCACACCGAAAGCACGAGGAGGCACACTTATTAGCATTATAAAATTCAACCTCCACAAACAAACACTAATACTTAAAACAACTGCATGTTAGTTATATTTTATCACTTACATTTATTCACCTTCCAAAATCATTTACAATCATTTCATACTAAGCTACAAACTACAATATGAGCTATTATCTCTATTAACAAATATGTTTTTCTATATATGAACATATATAATAATGTGCCTTCCACAATTGAATTGCGTTGTAAAGTAAAATCTCAAAGTAGGAATCTCAAATCAGGACAACAACTATCCTACTATGACTATAATGAAAGCATTATGTAAATACACCTATTCTATGACTATGATGTAATTCTACATATCTTTTTTTCCAAAAACTCACTAATATCATTGATGTGTTCTCAAATATGAATGTGCTTCAAATAGATATGATGTTTATAACGCTACAATTTCAGAAAAAAAACCACAAAAATCCACAAAGACGCAGAGCACTTTGGTTTGTCAAAATTCTAAATCTGAATTTGGATTCCCAAATTTGAGGAAATGGTAAATATCCTTGTCGATAAACATGGATGGTAAAATTGAAGAGACATATGACTTTCTCCCCACACATTGATGGAGAGAACAAAGTAATGAATTTGGTATTGTATTTTAAAATGTCATGCATGTGTGATCCACTATTGATTTGGAGAGTCCAAATAATTGTTTATAGTAATTATGTCTAAATGTAAAAATTCATTGAAACGACATGCAAAAAAACTTCGAAACTAACATATATAATTCAGAAATTTGGTGTGTTATAGCCTTACGCTTCTATTTACATCTTATACTCAGTTTTTAAAGTGTCTATGCACATCCCACTCTCTACATCATGTAAATTTGTAATACATACCCTCAATTCCCTCCTACCATTACACTACATTGATTGTACACAATATTCTATTGCCTAATTATCAAAATCAAATTACATTACTTTGTTCGTTTTAAACTCGGACACAAGAAGACCATACACATGTTCAATTGTATTTTTTAGTTTTTTAAGACGAACCACTGTCGTTGAAATACATTTACAAAATTGTCCACATGACTGAATTCCAAAACTGCCCCACAAATTCAAAACTATTGTTGAATGACTGGCATTTGTATACTAAGGTTGAAATGAAACAATTCTTAACGACATTAAAACATGGCATACTTGATTCAACGGATATAGATGGATAACATGATAATGAACAAAACAAAGTTTTAACAATGATATGAATATTTCATAAATCCACCCTCACCGAATGTTATCTTTGCAACTGCAATCTTTACTAGATGTACTGATTCAGGTTTGTTGAATGCAACCTTGATTTTTTTAATCAAACAAAACTAACAGGCGTAAACAACATGCTAACTTCATTCCTAATACCAACCTTGTAGCTTTGAAATGGATTTTGGAGCTTCAACAAAATTGTTTGGAAAAGGTTTTCTACCTAAACTATACAGGGAAATCAAATTGTTTAACAATTATCTCAACCAAGTGCAGTCTCATGGAATGTCAAGATAACAGGTAAGTGCAGAAGGCTTTAAATATTTTGTAAAGAAATCAAAATTCTGGTCTCATGGATGGCAGACATGGGCTATCAAGCCTTGGAATTTTCTAAGTGAGTACAATTGGGTTTGGCATTTTGTCATATCTCCATCCATGCCAGACAAGGTGAGGCCAACATGGATGAGATAGAGGAAGTGGACATTTACCTTCAAGGTGCTGTAATGCTACTTTGCTCTCATGGAAAGGCCAAAGAAGTCAACATGCTGTCAAATGGGAGACAAGTTGTGTACAACAATTAGGAAAAAAAAAAACATTCCTCACCATGAACACAATTAGTCATACTTTCTAAGTGATTTTGTATTCTCTAATGGGTTGTGTTTTATGTCTTATACTTGACTTCCACTGGTTGAGTCATTCTTGATGATGGACTCATGTCTCACCTACACACACAAGGCCATAAATGACATTAAAAATATTGCATACTTATTCATTGACAAATCCAATGTTCTATATCAATCTAATTATTGGTAACATGAGACTCCAAAATATAATATATATTACTAAAATACAAATTATATTATATACAATATAATTACATTTATTATTATATACAAAATTATATATGATATAAATTGTATAATTAAAAAAAAAAAAACAAATAATAAATACACATAAAATATATAATTTTATAATATATTAATTTTCAAAATATATTTCATAATTTTAAAAAAGAATTGTCAATTGATCTCATGTACTACACAAATGTATAAACAAAATAAACCAATCTCTTTTCTTATTTTACCTTTCACACCTCTTCATGTACCCATTGCACACCAAAGTGCGATTGTTACGCTGAAAACGTTATACAGTGAAAGCAACGAAGGAATATTTTGTAAACTTTCTCAAGCTTCATTGAAAATGACAGGCACGTGGAAGTATGTGCTGTTTAAGAATAACAAGCACATAAAATGAATTATCTTTTTCTATTTTTCAAAAAATATTTAAATTAAAAACTTCCCAATAAATAATTTTTAATTTAAATAGTTTTGGATTAAAATTAAAAACTAATATATGTATGCTTAAATAGTTTTTTATTATAATATATGTATGCTTAAATAGTATATATATATATATATATATATATATATATATATATATATATATATATATATAATAAAAATAGTTTTTTATATATATTATTAGTTTTTCATATATCTTATTAATTAATATTATAATAAACAATGTTAAGTATTGATAACTTTCAACGTTCTTTATATATATTATTAATTAATATACCTATACTAGTTTATATACATACATATATGTGTGATATTTCTTGTGCTAATTGAATTTTTTCTTTCTTATTTATTATATTTATTTTTATAATAAATATATATGTTATTTCTTGTATATATATATAGCTAATTGAATTTTTCATTTTTTTAAAAGTCAATTCATTAAATCTTTCTAAAATAAATAAATGTTACTTATTTTGGTATTTTTTTAGAATGATTTTTTGTACATAAGTAAAATTGTTATTTTTTTATTAAAGAAAATCTCACAAAAATCAATTAACTATTTTATAGAGATTTAGATTCACACTATTAAAATAAAATAAAATAAAATAGTGTTATTCTTTCCATTAGACTAATATCTTTGTTATCTATGTTTTTAATATTTTATTATATAATTTGATTATTATATGTTCTCCTTCTTTTCATTAATAAGTTTTTTTTGTATATTTTTAATATTAATTTATATTAATATATATAGATTCTCCTTAAAAAAAATTATAACCTATAATATATATGTATAGAAGATAACTTATATTATTTTGGGTCTTTATTATATATAATATATAGCCTATTTTAATGTAGCTAATATTAATTTATATATAAAAAAATTATATTAAGATAGAATTTATATATATTATTGCAGTAATATTTTGTAGGTAAATAACTTAACCTATATTGTGTAGGTAATATATTAATTTATATTATATATTTATATTAATATATATTATAGGTTATTTTATTTTGTAGTTCTTCTTTAATATATAAATTATTATGATTTTATCTATTTATATTAATATATATTATAAGTTATCTATATTATAATCTTTTGTATTTTAACCATTTATTTTTTTATTTTATTTTAATTGAATCATTTATTTAGTTTTCCAATTTATATTTTATATAATCTCATTTTTTTACTTTGACAAAATTATTATTGTTTTAAGTTGTAATTTTCCTTTATATATTCCTTCATTTCTTTTAATAATTTTGGTAATTGTTCCTCAATCATTTTGTTATATAATTCATCTTTATAATTCTTTTATCTAATTATTTATTCATTGTTTGAAACATTTAACCTTTAACTTTTTTTGATCCATTTATTTGTGTTATATCATATTACTATATTACTATATTATATTTAACAAAACTTACATTTATTTATTCACATTAATAAAACTTACATTTAATTTTTATCAAATCTAAAAACAATAATTACAATACTATAAAAACAAGTACTAGCAGGGATTTTTAGATTAAGTTTTGGTCAAATCTTAAAAAGTCATTTTTTGGACACTTAACACTATACTGCTATTTTGACAAATTGCATTAAGAATTGCATCTCAAACCTTAATTGTAGATAAATCAGAATCCATTTTATATTAAAAAAAATAAAAAATGGTATTTCATATAACAGCTACATGTTGATAAAGTTAGCCTACATCTCCCATAATAAAATTATTACATTGAAATAAAACCTTTCCAAATTGGTTCTGAAAGCACGCTTTTCCATAATAAAATAAAATAAAATGATGCACGATGTACACATAAAAAAGCATGGCGGACGCAACCTCGTTAAAGCTAAAGTAAGTATCGTCTTTAATTCTGGAAGGATATAGAATTGACAGTCCAGTGGCATTTCTTCACACACGCAGTACCCCCCAACATTTAACATATCTGCTGTATAATTTTGCCTTACGAAAGGAATGAATGGACGCGCTTTTAAATAATAAGATTGATTGAGACAAGGGGGTAAAAATGGGAAAAAAACCTTGGGGAAAGTAGGAGCAGGTTCAAGGACTCAAAACTATGACGATCTTTTCATAATAAGATTGATTGAGATAAGGGGGTAAAAATGGGGAAAAACATTGGGCAAAGTTGGAGTCTTCAAGGACTGAAAACTACGACGAAAAATTAATCTGCAAATTGGATAACAATAAATCCATGTCTCTCCAAGAGCAAGAGCAAGAGCAGAGCACCTCACTGTATTCTGCTCAAGGTAGAAATGACAATGCTGGAGGATTTACAGGAAACCTTCACTAGCAAATTTAAACCATGGCAACGAACGGTGCATTTCTGGGCGAGAACACTGAACGTGTACACGGGCTACAAGGTGGAGAATCAATATTGGTATTAGTAGTGCTAGCATCACACATTTTAATTCATTAAATGGGATTTAAGTTGTGGGTTTGGTTGACAGGTTTGTCAACTTCGGGTGAAATTCGTTCCAGAGAGGGAGAATCAAGAGAGGATATGGGAGGAGCAACATGAAATTGCAGCCACCAAGATTTATTCCCTTTGCTCAAACCTTGGCGGCTTTTTTCTCAAGGTGTGCAATACCTATTTTTGTTGCTTATTTTTGATGGAGGAGAACACCCAGGCGGAGAAATGATAATGTGCATTAACTCGGATTTCTGAATTTTTTCAAGACAATTAAAACTTTGTAACTTGTTAAGCGGCTGTTTCCATTTTGGGGCGTATGATACTTAGCTTTTTCCAGGCTTAGCTTAGCATTATGACTCGAGGGCATCACTCTAGTTCTCTATTTTTTGAAATACGAGACATAATTGAGAGTGCTTCTGAATGTAGCCGTGTGGTAATTTTTAGTATTAATGTTTTGGATGACATTCTGTAATTGAAAATGTAATTCTTCATTTTAATTATGGATCATAGAATGTGATTCAAAACATTGATTGCTAAAAAGCTATTACATAATTACATCCAAAACACTCACAACACTCACAGTCTATACATTATTTACATGGTAACATATAGAATAATTTCATAAAAAAATGTTTAGGTTTTTCTAAGTATAACGGACCACACCTTAATTGGCAACGATATTTGATTAGACATTGTGACATTTCAACACCCCTCTTAATATCTAATTTGTATGAATTGTTGGCTGAAAAAAGTTAAGTTCATAACTGTACAAATTTGATGTGAGCCAATAATTTTGTGATCTATCCACTCAAATTGATCTTGAGTGGAAGTTAATTGCATCTATATTTCATTGATTTACACCAATGAACCTCAATATTTTTGGATTGCTTATGCATAATAGAGTTCTTCACCATCTTTAAAACCCTCTCTATATTGCCTGGAAGATTCCACGAATTCAAATTGATTTGCATACGTCTCCCTGTGCTGCTTTGTACGCCACTTCATTGGAAGAAATAACTATAGTCATATGCTTCTTAGTTGCCTTGGAACTTGCCCTTGTGCCCTTGGAACTTGCATCCGGTTTACATGGTGCAATGCACAAAAGGGCAATAAAAGAATCTACTGTCGCCTTGATAGGTTCTACATAAATGAAGATCACTTTATTTCAGACTCTTTAAGGGATGGATGCAAAATATAAGTACACCCGTATACCCTTTCTGACCATCATCCCATAAAAGCAAGAATACTCTTAAAAAGAGGACATGTGGGTGAGAGGAAAAAAGGGGGGGGGATTCATTCTGAATACTAAATTGCTCCATGATGGTGATTGTGTTGATGCTTTTTTGTCATTCAGGAAGATAAACCAAGGGATGTATAGGGGGTTGAGTGCCATTGAAAGATGGGTAATAAATACTAAAGGCTGGAAAACTCTGTTTCAAGTAATAGGGAAAAAGAAAGTGTTGGATAGGAGGGAGGAGGGAATCCTTCAAGAGGACTTGCTGCAAGCTGAAGCTTGCCTTCAGAAAGACCCTGAGAATGAGAACCTTGGAAACAGGCTCAGATCTGCTAAAGACTCCTTGAGGAAGATTTAGAATTTTAGAATCCAAGGGCTCAAGGTAAGATCCAAGCTTAACTGGCTAGGAAGCGGAGACAAAGGATCCAAATTCTTCTTCAGATACTTGAAGGAGAAGGGCATCAAAGAGCACATAGAGCAAGTTCAAGTGGAGGGGGCTGCCTTCACTTATCAGAAAGACATCGTTGGCCACATCTTTAACTTTTATAAGAACCTATTCACTTTTGAAAGTGACAGGGAAGGCTGTTCTCAAGCAAGGGACCTAATAAAATGCATCATCTCAAAAAAATTAGAGGACGGTGATGCAAACCAGCTGAGCAAAGATATTTCAAAAGAAGAAATAAAAAAAGCAATTAATTCCCTGCAAAATGACAAAACACCCGGAGCAGATGGTCTCCCAGCCGAATTCTATAAGGTATTCAGTGATTGGGTTATTGATGATCTATTCATAGTATATAAGGATGCTTTGGAAAGAGGATCCTTGGGAAATAACATAAATAAAGGCATAATAAAGCTGTTGTCCAAAGAAGGGGACAAGACCTTGATTAGGAATTGGAGATCGATAACCTTGCTAAATGTATCTTATAAAATTCTGGCCAAGGTCTTGTCAAGGAGGCTGGTAAACATCCTTCCAAAGTTTATAAATACCACCCACACCGGTTTCATCAAAGGCAGATATATACTTGAGAATCTAATCACCATTTGGGAATCAATGGAGTGGGCAAAGGCATCTAATTAGGAGGCGGCAATGGTTGTGCTAGACTTTGAGAAGGCCTATGACAGGGTGGAGTGGGACTTTATTAGGTTGTTGCTGGAGGCTTTTGGCCTTTCGGAAGCATTTTGCAACATGTTTGTCACACTCTTCAGAGATGCGGTGGCTCAGGTAGAAGTTAATGGCTCTCTCACAGAGGAGTTTGTTCTGGAAAGGCTGCCCCCTAGTCCCTGCCCTGTTTGTTATCGCCTCAGATGCCTTGCACTACATCCTCAGGACCAGCAATAGCACACCAATGGTAAAAGGTATTTCTCTAGCAAACCAAATTGAATTACTTAATATTTAGTTTGCTGATGATACCGCATTGTTTTCTCAACTTAATGAAGACAATATCTCTAACTTAATGATGAAACTTGATATAGTTTGTGCTGCCTTTGGAGCAAAAATCTCTATAAATAAATCAATTATGCTGGGATGGCAAGAAAGGCCTCCAGAATGGCTATCTAAGTTTGGATTACAATGGGGAGGTCCCCAGAAACAAGTCAGATATCTAGCTATACCCTTTGCAATCTGCCCAAATTTAAAAGAAGTTTGGCTATGGATCCAAGGGAAAATTGATAAGAAGATTGGCAAATGGAATAGGCAATTCTTGTCCTTAGCAGGGAGAATTTAGATATGCCAGAAAATCCTGGCATCCTGCAGTCTTTATTTTTCATCAGTATGGCTATTTAGTAGTTACCAGGTGGATGAAATTCAGAAGAAGATAAGGACCTTTCTGTGGTCAGATGGGAAAGGTAAGAAGAAGAAACATGCTGTAAAATGGGGCTGGTGCTGTTTGAGCAAGGCCGAAGGTGGGCTGGGTCTAAAGGACCTTAAATTACAGGGAATTGCTTTGGCAACTAAGTGGATTCTCAAATCATTGGAGGGCGATGAGCCGTGGAAAGTGTTGGTCAGGAGCAACATTCAAAGGGCAACACCCAAACATGCAAAAGCCTGGAAAGGGCTTCTATTGAGTGACCTCATTTGCAGCAGTTACCCTATAACCCCCGAAGGATTTGAAGTATTTAAGAGCATATGGAAAGCTTGGGAGCATACGAAAATGCATATCCAAAACTCTCATGTGCTCATAAATAATAATCTGGCCTCCCACAGGTCAATTTGGTGGAATCTGAACCATAACAACAAGCCTTTAGCTCTCTTGCAGGGATGCTCGGCCAAGGCTTGGGCCAATAAAGGCATAAGGATATTCGATGACATTTTTGAAGAAGGGGCTTTAAAGAGCTGGAACCAACTGAGAGCAGAATTTAATCTGCCTGAGACCAACTGGAGGACTTATTCAGTCCTTAAGGAGGCCTGTAAGGTGATAAATGGCATAGTGACGTGTAAATAATCTCGAGCAGTACAAGGATTTTAAATGGAGTGAAGGCTCCAAACTCTCCAAAATTAATGCCAAAACTGTTTATACTACCCTCACCAATCAGTAGGAAACATTTAACCATCTAAATAAAGTCTGGAACCTAAGAATGAGTAAGAATGAATGGGCCAAGTCCTTAAAAAATTCATGGTCAAATGTAGTTGAACCAAAGAAGTCATGCTTCAGGTGGCTCCTAATTATGCAGAGGTTGCCATGTAAATCAAGATCTGATGACATTGAAATCTGCCGCCTATGTAGGGTGCCAGAAACATTAACTCACATATTCTTTGACTGTATTCATGCAAAAGAAATTTGGAATCTTTTTTTCCATAATCAAAATATCTGGGATGCAAATCTTAATCCTAGACCGGACAGAGTTCTTTCTTTAATAAATATTAAAATCAGGAAGGAACTAATGTTATTTTGGATTGGTATTTCCACTGAAATTCTTTGGGGCATATGGAAAGCGAGAAATGATGAAAATTTTAATGGGGTCGAACGTGCACTTAGCGAGTCTTCTAAAAGGTTCATACTATACAACACTGCTGTGCAGGTCTCAATGATGGTGAAAGTCTCCAAGCAAAAGTTTCTAAAGTTACTAGAAGATGGCACAATTCTGGTCAGCTTGCACGAGGTCAACTTTGGTAATAGTTGGCAGCATACAACTGAGATTTTCCTCAGGGCTCTTGATGTTTTCCAGAAGGAGTTTAACGAGAAGGTGAACCAAAACAGCTTTGATGAGGATGCTCCCCCTTTACTCAGTATTGAGGACTTTTCTAGGGCAGAGATCGAAGCTGCAGGCTCACTGTTGAGGCTTAAAGATCCAAAAGTTCATGGCAGTGAGGCAGGTGCAGGTACCTAATACTCGGTGGTGTGAATCCCTTTTTGACAGTGCAGGTTGTGACCCCCTTTTTTGACAGCACAGGTGTGACTTGGCATGGTGATTCTTCTTAACATCTGCAAACTCAGATTACGGCAAATACATATGCAGTTTTGGTGACAATGATAATCTGTACTCCTGTGATGTAAATATCTACGATGTAGCAGCCAATATGTATTTATCCTTTGTAATGGGGGGATTGGAATCTGTTTTTGTAAAGGGGTAGAATTATGGGATAAGCTTGCAATCAGCCGAACTGTACTCTATTGTTCAACTGATATCTAATACAAAAAAAATGTATAACCGACCACCCACACCTTAATTGGCAACGATATTTGATTAGACATTGTGACATTTCAACACCCCTCTTAATATCTAATTTGTATGTATTGTTGGTTGAAAAACGTTAAGTTGATAACTGTACAAATTCGATGTGAGACAATAATTTTGTGATCTATCCACTCAAGTTGATTTTGAGTGGAAGTTAATTGCATCTATATTTCATTAATTTACACCAATGAACGTCAATATTTTTGGATTGCTTATACATAACAGAGTTCTTCACCATCTTTAAAACCCTCTCTATATTGCCTGGAAGAGATACCCATGTCAGCCAAGATTCCACAAATTCAAATTGATTTGCATACGTCTCCCTGTGCTGCTTTGTATGCCACTTCAGTGGAAGAAATAACTATAGTCATATGCTTCTTACTTGCCTTGGAACTTGCTCTTGTGTGTATACCATCAATCAATATCCTAGATCTAGGATATTCTATAACCATCTTACTTACCATCAATCAATACATTTTATGTTCTATTCCTTGAACTTTGAATCATTTTAGGTTGTTTCATAAACAAATCCTCTTGGGGTTTCCCATTTAGAAACACACTTTTCATATCCATTTGTCAAATATGCCACCTAAATTGTGCTGCAAGCAAGAGCACAGGTTTGATGGTTTATATCTTTGTTATTGGTGCAAAAGTCT
Organism: Sequoiadendron giganteum; assembly: GCA_007115665.2. Lineage (NCBI taxonomy): Eukaryota > Viridiplantae > Streptophyta > Pinopsida > Cupressales > Cupressaceae > Sequoiadendron > Sequoiadendron giganteum. The sequence goes on from CM021100.1 coordinate 637,764,142, forward strand.
TCTTGTAGTCAATTCCTTATTTGCAATCAAACGAGCTTTATGTTTCTCAATGGTGTATCTTCTCTGGAGAAAAATCACTATTTCTGACATCACCCTTGTTGCATGGGTCTCCTATGCAATTTACCTCTATGATGTTCTTGGTCAACTTGCTGTTGCTACCTACCCTCACTCCTTCATCCTCTGTCTTCTCTACTTCTTCTGTCAAGAGAACTGCTTTCAAGCTTTGCACCAGTAAAGTAGTTGATTGTGAAGGTCTCCAAGCTGAATTCATCAAATATAATGTGGATTCCCTTGCCTTTCCCCTTGCCATGCTCTTTAATAAGGTGGTGAGTTCATGTTTTCCTCAGTCATGGTCTGAACACATCATTCAGCGGCCAGCCTATTCATAAGCCTGAGGATCACTTTATCCTTGGCAAACCATATGACTGTTATGATTGGGTATACTTTTGCTGAACTCTATGCCATAGTGCTGGACATGTCATTGTTTGGGCACTTTGAAACGAATAATATTAGAGTTAAGGGGTAGGTAGGCTTCAAGAAAGATTACTAGACTATCTAAGCTATTATTGTGGATGCTCATCACAAGTCTCCCAAAGTATTTTGCCATTTTGTTGACTTTAAAAAGAACTTTTGTTAGTGTTTCTTAGATCAGATTAAACAATGAAAGCACTTAGAAATATTGCAACACATAAGACAATGAACACAACAAGATACCCTGGGAAAACCCTCTTCTTGAGGGAGAAAAACCCAACAAATGAATCTCTTATATAAAGTAGCACAAGAGCAGAAATCTGCCTACAACTCAAGCCCAACAATGGCCAATAATGAATACAATGAAGTCGCACCTCTCCTAGATGCACAAGATACAAATGAATATGTTCTTCCTTGAAATTGGATCTGCTGCTATGAAAGTGCGAATTCTGCTCTGCTCTTAATTGCGAACTTGCTTGAATAGAATGGATGATTTACAATGACAAGAAGACCTTGTATAAATACCATAGTTACAAGACTCGGACTCGCCTCGGACTCGGCAAGCCGATTTTTGACTCGGACTCAGACTCAGAGCCTAGACTCGCCCAAGACTCGGCAAATAGAAAAACCCTTGAAATTTAGAGATTTTTAAGGATTTAAAGCTTGTTTCATGCACCCTTTAGTGAATAAACCTCAAATACACAATAACATCATGAAATAGAAACTACTATGATCCTATACACAAACATATATCGATCACATAAGTATAAACGCAAATTTTAGCTGAAGGAAATAACACATTCAGATATATAAATATTGTCAAATGTATACAAAACTCATGGAATATGAAATCCATGGCATCAAAACAAATATCAAAACTAAAAAAATAAGTCTATGGCTCAGAAGAGCTTGCATTACTCATCCCAATATCACGACAAGTCATGCGCTAGTGTCTAAGTTAGGTCCTAGATGATGATGTAGCCATGATATTTGCTTGTGTCTCAATGATTGGTGTGTATATTCAAGTGAGGATTTTATTATTAAAATTTTATTGAAGCCTTCAAGACTGCATGTTTTGTTGTCTAATGTATGAATTTTGAAACAAGATAATCCTTGATTATGGCTTTGACTGTGAAAGATGCAAAGATTTGCAACAGGGGATATGTATTTTGTAGGTTTTTATGATCATGATTCATCATTGGCCTATAACATGCTTAGACCTATAGTTTGATGAGGGTTTGGGGGAAACGCCCCAACGGGGTCAAGGGGCAGCGCCCCTTGCGGGGGTCGGGGGCAGCGCCCCTCGCAGGGTCCCGGGGCAGCGCCCTGGGCGCGCTCCCTGTCGCGATACAGGGCGGGGTCGAGGGGCGGAGCCCCCGCCACCAAGCCCAAATGAAGACCTTCAAAACCACACAAACCTTCATGGCGCACACCATTTATTTAAAAAATTTGAAAAAAAGAATGCAATTTTAAAAAAAAAAATTAATCAAAAATGGAGTTTAGAGACTCGGCGAGTCCGCGAGTCTGCCGAGTCCGGCGAGTCCGGCGAGTCTCTGTAGTACTCGGCAGCCGAGTCTCTGGGACTCGTTTAGGGTCACCCGCCTCGGGACTCGCGAGTACTCGCCGAGTTTGGGCGAGTCTTGTAACACTAATAAATACAAGAGAGGCGCCTCTTCAAGTTAGGTCAGCCCCTTAGGAAAAACATAAATAAAGATAAATACAACTAGGGTCGGCCCATGCAACAAATAGTAAATGCGAATCATATAGGGTCAGCCCTCTCCATTAATAAAAGTTGTCATGAATTAAATAGCCGAAGGCTACTTATTTAATTCTTGATCTTCTCATCGGAATTTGTGCAAAGGAAGTACAACCCATAGCTGCTATAACATCAACACTCCCTCTCAGCTAGGGATGATCTTCCACCTGCACGAGACACATCATATCAGAATGAAAACAAAATAGAATATCACCTCAACGTGATATCAACCATTATGGCTACCTCCATAGATGGTATGAACAAGTGCTCATCACTTAATGTGATGTTGTCACCTCAATGTGACTTTCACCATGGCTCTGCCAGAGGGTGATACACAAGCATGAATAAATCATCACGGATTCCCTCACGTGATGCTGTCATGGAGTCACACACATGACATCCACCATGGCTCTCCCAAGGGGTGGAAACAAGGGCTTTCACCTCAAGTCTCAAAAGAGAAATGCACTATCAAGGACTTGCACCTCAAATCTCTCTCAATAGAGAAATGTGTTATCAAGGACTTGCACCTCAAATCTCTCTCAATAGAGAAATGTATTATCAAATATAAGGATCACTGATACTGAGACTCTTTCTTAGTCAAGTCTGCATTCTCCACCATACCAAGCTTATCTCGAAAGTACACAAACTTGATCCTGGAGAGAGGCTTGGTGAGAATGTCTGCCATTTGCTCATCAATGCTGATATATCTCAATTGTATAGCTTTCCTTAGTACCATATCTCTAATATAGTGGTACTTGATCTAAACATGCTTTGTTCTGTCATGAAACACGGGATTGACAGAAAGCTTTACACAGCTCTGGTTATCACAGTGTATAATGGTAGGTTCCATCGATTGTTCAAACAATCCTGCAAGGAGCTTACGAAGCCACACTGCCTCACGAGCTGCCACACAAGCTGCTATATACTCTGCCTCGGTTGTACTCAAAGCCACTGAAGACTATTTCCTGCTACACCAAGAAATCATAGCAGCACCCAAATTGAAGCAACAACCAGAGGTACTTTTCCGATTTGAGACACATCTTGCCCAATCAGAATTAGTAAAACCATGCAGTTCTAAATCCACACCTGAAGAATATCTCAACCCATATCCAATTGTGCCACATAAATATCTTAGGATATGTTTAGCTGCTACAAGATGTATTTGCCTTGGTTCACACATAAACTGGCTAAGTGCACTCACTGCATAGTAGATGTTAGGTCTAGTGTTAACTAGATACATCAATGAACCAATCAACTGTCTATACATCGTAGAATCCACTGGTTCTGAACTAGCTGCAGCCTCTTTCAACTTATCTAGATTAGACTCCATGGGTGTAGACATAGGTTTGCAGTCAATCATACCAAACCTTTTGAGAATGTCAACAATATACTTGCCTTGACTTAGAATCATCTCATCTGGCTTTTGCCAAACTTCTAAGCCAAGGAAGTAATGCATGAGACCTAGATTCTTCATCTCAAACTCTGAAGCTAACTCCTTGCATTTTAGAATTAGATGTTCCTCACCAGTGATAATCAAGTCATCAACATATAAAACCAAAATCAATGCTTCACCATTTACTACCTTGAAGTAGAGGTTAGAATCTGCATCATTCTTTGAGAAACCCAGACTCAATAGATACTGATCAATCCTTTCGTACCAGGCACGAGGGGCTTGCTTAAGACCATACAAGGCCTTCTTCAGCTTGCAAACATGAGACTCCTTCCCATGCACCTCAAATCCTTCGGGTTGCTCAATGTAAACCTCTTCTTCTATTACACCGTTCAGAAAGGCTGTCTTTACATCCATTTGGTGAATCTTCCATCCTCTAGATGCAGCAATGGCAATGATGGTTCTGACAGACGTATACCGAGCCACAGGAGCAAAAGTTTCTTCATAGTCAACTCCCTCTTTTTGTGAGAACCCTCTAGCCACAAATCTTGCCTTGTGCTTCTCAATGCTTCCATCAGTTGCATGCTTGATCTTGAAGAGCCACTTAGAAGACACCACAAATTTGCTCTTGGGTCTAGGAACAATATCCCAAACATCATTCTTAAGTATGGACTGATATTCCTCAGTCATCGCATCTTTCCATACTTGTTGACTAGAAGCTTGATCGACACTTGAAGGCTCTGACTCATCAAGGCGACATAAGTAGAGAACTTGTGAGGTCTCTTGCTTTCTCTGAAAGCTCCTCTTGGAGCTGCAAAACTTTCTGCTTCTTGCATTGTCCTATGAGCCCAAAGAGGTCTTTTCTTTCCAATCACAATATCTAGAGGCCCATTAGTGGGATCCAAGGGCTCAACTAGATCAACATCTTCTTTAGGTTCTGGAGCCTCCTTCAGGTTCTCTGGAATATGATCAACTTCCATATCTTGAGGAGGTTCTTCTTCATCAATCTCCATAGGAGTGCCCTTGGACCTTCTGAAAGCAACATCTTCCTCAAATGTGACATCTCTACTGATCTCAATAGACTTTTGTCCTGGTATGTATATTCTGTAGGCTTTTGATGTCTCACTGTAACCTACAAGAATTCCTTTCTTCCCAGAAGGTTCTAGCTTTGTTCTCTTTTCCTTTGGAATATGAACATAGACTGGACAACCAAAGATCCTCAAATGACTAACTTCTGGTTTCACCCCTGAGAATGCTTCTTCAGGAGTTTTGTTCTCCAAGATCCTGTGGGGACTCCTGTTTTGAACATAGACGACAGTCCTTGATGCCTCAGCCCAAAGAGAGATTTGCAGATCTTGATCATGGATCATAGCTTTTACTGCTTCCATAATAGACCTGTTCTTCCTTTCAGCAATACCATTTTGTTGTGGATTATAGGGAACACTGAACTCCCTCTTAATCCTTGCTTCAATACAAAAATCTCGAAAGGTGCCAGAAGTGTATTCTCCACCATTATCGGATCTCAATACTTTGATCCTTTTCCCAGACAGGTTTCCAACCTGCGCCTTGAATTCTTTGAATCTTTCTAATACTTCTTCAGATTCTTTAGATCTTAAGAAATAAATCCAAGTCTTTCTAGAGTAATCATCAATAAAAATAATGTAATACAAAAAACCACTAGAAGATGCAATAGACATTGGACCACATAAGTCAGAATGAATGAGATCAAGAATACATTTAGATCTACTTTCACTAGAATGAAATGTACCTTTTGTATTCTTGCCTAGAGCGCATCCTTTGCATGTACCTTCATGTTCCTGGTTGAATTTTGGAAGACCGGTGACCATCTTCTCCATGATAGGTAAAGCCCGAAAGTGAATGTGAGCTAATCTTCGATGCCAAAGATCGCACATGCTGGAACTGTTATGCACAAGTGCTTGAAGGGGACGAGTGCATAGCCTATAGAGACATTCATGTCTAACTCCAATCACTTGAGCAGTTTTGAAACTGGAGTTCTTTGCCCATATAAGAACTTTGCCTTTAGAAAAGGCAACTTGATAACCCTTGTCTTCTAATGCCGAAATTGAGACAAGATTCCTCTTTATCCTTGGAACGAACAGTACATCATTCACTCCAATGAAATCCCGGAATCCAGGTGAAAAGTGGAGTTTCCAACTCCTTTCACAGAATATCTCGCATCGTCTCCAATGACGACTTGTTCATTAGAGTTACTCTCCACCAAGTTTGAAAGGTGACCTCTGAAACCGGTGATGTGCCTAGAAGCACCACTATCAATTAGCCAAGTGTTGGTGTCAGTAGCTACATTGCTTGATAAGGCTGAATAGAACAGATAATCATTGGAGTCCTTCTGCGGAGCAATTTCTTCAACATTTGCAATGGCAACCTGCTGCTTAGGTCTAGTAGGACAATCCTTCGCAAAGTGACCATACTTATCACAACGAAAACATTGAGTCTTGGACATGTCTCGTTTCCTTTTGAAGGCAGGAGCACCATCATTTCCATTTTCTCGATTCCTCTTGAAGAACCCTTTCTTAAAGCCTTTTCCTTTGTTCGACGAATGAGAGGCAAGAACTTGTATTTCTTCATTCTTTGAACTTTGACCAATTCCCCTTGCCGTTAGTCTCGACTCCTCTTGAATGCAGTCAATCCTCAATCGATCAAACTTGGGAAGTTTAGATCTTGCACTGATTCCTTGAATAACGACTCCCATGAAAGCGGAAGACCATTGAGAGCAAGCATAGTCAAGTCTTTGTCATCAATCATGTGACCAATAGTGGAGAGCTGATCTCTTATCTTTGAAATCCTCATGAAGTATGTAATAACAAATTCTCCTTTTGCCATTTTCACATGATGAAGTTGTTGCTTCAGTGCAAGAGCTCGACTAGTGTTGTTGATTTCATACATCTCTTCCAAGGTTGCAAACATCTCTCTTGCTGTATCCAACTTGAAGACAATCGGTACAACATGATCCTTGACAGAATCAACCAACACTTTCTTTGCCCTAGTGTCTTTCTTCCTCCACTACAACTTCTCTTCTTCCTCCTCAGGTTCGTGAACTTTTGTTTTCACAAACTCAGCCAAATCATTCTCTTCCAATGTGAGCATGATCCTGAACCTCCATGATGTGTAGTTCGAAATCCCTTCGAGTCTATCCTCGATTTTCAGACCATTCACCATCTTGAATTTGAGAAAAAGAGATAGACTGAAAAAGAATAAAGTGAGTGTAGCAAACTAAATTTGATCACGATTTTTTTCACACCCGCTCTGATACCATGTTGGTGTTTCTTAGATCAGATTAAACAATGAAAGCACTTAGAAATATTGCAACACATAAGACAATGAACACAACAAGATACCCTGGGAAAACCCTCCTCTTGAGGGAGAAAAACCAGCAAATGAATCTCTTATATAAAGTAGCACAAGAGCAGAAATCTGCTTACAACTCAGGCCCAACAATGGCCAATAATGAATACAATGAAGTCGCACCTCTCCTAGATGCACAAGATACAAATGAATATGTTCTTCCTTGAAATCGGATCTGCTGCTATGAAAGTGCGAATTTTGCTCTGCTCTTAATTGCGAACTTGCTTGAATAGAATGGATGATTTACAATGACAAGAAGACCTTGTATAAATACAAGAGAGGCGCCTCTTCAAGTTAGGTCGGCCCCTTAGGAAAAACATAAATAAAGATAAACATAACTAGGCTCGGCCCATGCAACAAATAGTAAATGCGAATCATATAGGCTCGGCCCTCTCCATTAATAAAAGTTTTAGTCATGAATTAAATAGCCGAAGGCTACTTATTTAATTCTTGATCTTCTCATCGGAATTTGTGCAAAGGAAGTACAGCCCATAGCTGCTATAACATCAACAACTTTGACTCAATTCCAACATACTTGATTTTCTAGAAGTTGAGAGATATTTGCATCCCAAACTCCTTGATTACCAATTTTAGGTAGTTTCTTAGTTCTTACGACCTCTCTGACTTTGTGAATAGTACGATTAGGTCAAGCAAAGTTTTCCTTTCTCATCGACCCTATTCAACATTTACATTGGTGAGTCAAAATAATTTCTTGGTTGTATTTTACAAGAGGTGGTTATAAACTTATAACCATTCGTCTTTTTGTTTATGATGTTGTCCTCCTCACACTTTGTCGAGGGCTTACAATGACAATTTGACACCCTTGCTTATTTTTGTGAACTTCAACAACTTGTGGTCATCTCCAAGTGCTCTCTCCAAATTCTATTTTATCTACTAAGGGGAACTTCTAGAGTCACATCAGCCTACACATACTTTGGGGTCCAATTTTTTGTTCCACCCTTTAGTATGAAGTTTGCCTCTCACTCATGCATGTTGAAAGAGGTATGCCTCACTTTTTGTCTTGGAATGTTAGTGTTGTTAGATCCATTTCCAAGACATACCTTATAGATTTCCCCGTTTTGATACAATCATCAAGCCTATAGTTTTTTATGGTTTAGAGGTTTCCCTCGTTGCCTCAAATAAATAGAATATCTTTTCTTATCTATTCTCCCCGTGTTTGTTCATGAAATCCATATAGTTAGATATGAAATTATAAAAGCTTCTTAAATTTTGGATTTCTACCATTCTACACCTGTTGTATGTGTCAAATTGGTTTTCATCCATAGTCTCATTCTTTTCCTCTTTGCAAATCATCCGGCTGAAGATACCCATCATCTTTTAAACAAAGTATAAATATTTTTCCTTACTCAAGACAATAAGACAATGATATCTAACTTCTTGTTATTAATCTTATCCCCTCTACTCATCATTGTGTATTAAACAACAATCTAGCTAGATATCCTTTAGTTAAAAAGGATTGGGATATAAATCAACTTTTTGAATATTCAATCCAAGTAGATTGCTGAGGTTGAAATTATTTATATATGGTAGAACAATGAAAACATCACATACTTCTTACTCCTTATGATTCCTCTTTGTGACACATATAGCGCATAGAAAACACAATAATATTTGTCATCGCCAAGTGTAATCTTCTTAGCTTTCATGTTACTCATCACATAGAGACAAATAATAGAATCAAGGTACCATACATCTAAACACAACTTTTCATTTGGATGGAGCTCCATTTTGACTCTTGTTAATCAACACATTGTATATGTGCACTTAAGAAATAGTAAAAATTTAGTTGAAGACGATGGTATTGAGTTAATTCAAAATGATAAGATTGGTCAATGGGCCCTTGGTCTACTGGTGAAGTTGAAAGGTTCTAAATGAGCCCACCAGGGATCAAGTCTTGTTGAGTGCAAAGGCTCTGACACAGAAAAAGGGATGAGGCCGGGATCGTGCCCCGAGTGAATTTGGTGGAATGGATACCCCTCAGTCCTTGGCCCTTAGCCGAAGAGGTTCAGCCCAAGAAGGCTCGTGCTCCCGTATCGGGTAGCAAAAAAGAATTTGTGGATGACCTCCATAAAATAAAAGTAAAAATGATAAGATTGAGTTTCTTCAAGATGTGTACGTTGAATTTTGTTATAAGGGTTCAAACAGTGTAATTAGATTGGACTGATTGGTGCCATTTCAGCCCTAAGAAGTCACATTTTAGGCATATGAAAATAATCAATGGACCTATCATTGAAGTGATGGATCAAAGCACAAAACAGGGTGTGCAGGGGAAAATGAACTTAGAGAGGCAGTGAGGTCTCTGGATCAGTTATCTATTTCACCAAATACTGCCCTCTCAATCATCCACTCGTCTGCTTCTCAAGACCCACTTGTTGATTTTGATGACAAATGATTGCTAGTTGTTGATTGGGGAACTTGGGGTTTGTTTTGTTGTTTTTGTCATCTCTGGTTGAGGGTTCTAAACTTATACCATTTGATAAAATGGAAAACCCAAGGGGCTTGAGAGCATTGATTCCTCTTGCAAAGATATTTTCTGGTGAGTAGAGGAAGATTTTTTTGTAGGTGGGCACTGTTTTTATGGATCGGCTGGATTATATGTACAGTTTTGATTAGAAGGGTTTGTTCCAAACACTATAACCCTATCCAATGTTCTTATTTGGATTGGACTTTATGGCCTTTGATAGGATTTTTGGAATGAGTATCTATTTTTGCTGATTGGTAGTTCCCTGGTCAAATTCATTTGCATGGAAAGAGTAACATACTATGAAAACCAATACATACAAAGAAGCCAAGCAAGAACACAAGAGAGAACTTGAAGGAGAGGAAACTCTTCTTGTATAAATTAATGAAAAAGAAACACTCAATTTACATCAAAGCAACAATATAAGCCCCAATACTAGGGTGACACAAACCCTGACTATAAAATGAATTAAGTGAAAATTAAGCCATGTTTACATTATTTGATAAAGTAAAACAGAGTCATAAAGTGGCTTTATTACTAAGCCTATAACTAAGAGTCTAAGATTAGTATGATCATTATAACTTTATATTTCAAACACTAACATAGCAGAGGCACAACCATCAACATCTAATGCTTGGATCTGCAAGCACCTAGTCTTGGAAAGACCTCTACCAAGACTATTACCCTACACTTAGATTATCCTTTTGCAGTTTTGCAATTCTCATGAATTTGGTTGCAGCATGTGCAACTCATAATCTGTCAGCGGTCATTCTTTTGATCTATGTTGGCGTTTCAATTAGCAACTCTGGAGTGCTTATTGGAAACAAACAACTATGCATAGTGCGTAATGACTGCTCTTCAAATCATGGAGGGGAAACTCCCTCTTGTTTGTTGATGTTTGTGTAAAAGTAAAATGGACTAATGTTCCTATATTTTTTACTCAGCAGCATAAACACAATGTGTTGCAACTATAAGGTTTTCTCTGGTTTTTGCAGACCTTAACTACAACTAGGCTAACTTTTAATCTATCCTATCTCCTCTAGATAAACAAAGCAAGAGAATATAGGAGTGAGAATGGTATTGTTGGATCACTTGGGCCGACCGTCTCTCAGAACGCATCCAAAGGCTTTGAACTTTTCGGATCTGTGCTGGAATAAGGTCTTATGCAAGCAAACACTCTTACAGTAAGCTGAAGCTCAGGATTGCCAAGGAGGAGGAACCCCTGTCCGAGGTGTAGGCTGGGATGCAACTTACTAGAAACAACAAAGTATGATGAACTGGATAATAGGATTCTTGAGGAGGTGATGACACCTGTCCAAAGTGTAGGCTGAAAAACAAATCATTACACAACATCAAACGATAACCATTAACATCAAAATTCCGAAGAAGGTGACGACACCTGTCCAAGGGGCAGATTGAGACAATAGATTATAAGAACAAGACGTTGATAGAACTTGAAACTTTGGATCAAATTGCATATGCCTTTTGATTTATTTCTTCAAACTTGCTCAACAAATTACAAAGATTTGGGACAACAAAGGTACGAAATCATACACAATTGCGATCAAACCAAACAACTCTCATCCAAGAGTGAACAAATATAGACTTGCAAGCTTGTTGGCACAATTTGTGCAAGAATTTTGTGTAGTAAATAAAGGTTACAAAATAATGAGCAAATGCTTTTATTTATAGAAGCTCAAAGGAGTAGGCAACCCTGAAATCTCCTTGAGTTAACAATGAGTTCTTGCCAATCTGCAAGCAGTTAACTGGAAAGTCTACTTTAGTTAACTGATTCTAAACTAAATGAGAACTCAAAATACAAAAGTGCCTCCAAAATAGACATCCACAATTAGTGGAGATAGACATGCATGATCAGTGGGACAGTGAGTTAACTTAGAAAAAGGGATCAAGTTAACTCCTGTTTGTCATAAATGCTATTTTGGAGGGGTAGGACGTCCCAATTGGGTGTTTTACACCTCATCAACTCTAGTTATCAACTCCTCTAACCAATTGTTGACTTATTTTGCCTTTGGACAATTAATTCTTCGTAGGATGATGACGTGTCGCCGTAGCATCTCTTCGCCACTTGCAATCTGCTACTGATATTCAATATTCTTTGCAACTGCTTCATCCAGCCTTGTTGACGTGACTGCGATATTACTCAATGTGCAACTAACAGGGTCGCCGCAAAAACTGCTACGGATGAGGTCCTGAAACCTCGTTTGTACGTCACCGAGACTCACATAGTCACCATCTTCAGATTTGATATTGGCAAGAAATTGATTGGTAACTTTGGCGGCTTTGTAACTGGAGTGATGACTTATGTTTCTCCCACAACTTTGCGCTTCTAACGCTTTTCTTGATTCTTCTCAATGAAAGAGTGTTGTATGATGAAACTGCTAAGTTTGACTGCGAACACTCTAGCAATGAGAAATGTACACAAACTTGTTGCACACACAGAATTCCAATGATATCAATCCTCTAAACTAGCCTTGGAAGGCTATCAGATATACGAGGTGAAACCATATGGAACATGTGAACTTGAGTGTCTATGCTTGTTAATCTGTCCAAATCGACCTCTGGGAGTGCCCGAGTGTCAACCGTTTTTAGGAAGTCATGGAGTAAGACCATTTTGGTCTTGTATTCGAGTCGAGAGGACTGTATTTTGAAAACCTTGAAGATTGACTATGCACACGATACTGTTCGGACAACTTTTTCTGGAACTGCTAAAAATAGCTTTGCCAGGGCAACTTTTTATGAAATTTTTTGAGACATGGGTTTTGTTGGGAATAATTTTCTGAATAAACCCAAATCGTCAAAAATTCGAAAAAATGATTTTTTCTATGGCATGCAAGAGCCCTTTGGTGGCAGAGGCAGCGAGATAGCAAAAAATTATTTTTCTTGGAAAAATTCAACACATGGGTTTTGTTCGTGCTTCAAAGCTGAACAAACCCAATTTGTCTGTTTTTCAAATTTGTGATTTTTTCGGGAACCCTAAAAAATAGGGGCAGTAGGGCTACTTTTTTTGGAAAAATCTAACACGTGGGTTTTGTTGAAAAAGTTGTGCTAATCATACCCAGAAGGTCAGATCTGTGAATATCCGTTGTTTTATTGGACATGCAAGAAGATCTAAGACAAGAATAGAGGAAAAAGACAAGAAGAATTTGAAATAACACCCTTACAATTTTTTCAAATTTTCACATCAACAACTTCACCCGTCAGTGTTAGCAAAACTAAAACCAGTTGATGAAAGTAACCCTACACCAAGATCCCAATGATGGGCGAGGTGTGAGCATATGGTGTCGGGGATCATTAGCTAATAATTGAAATACTGGAAATACAATGCTTTGCAACTTGACCACTTATTCAGCGAGAGTAGTTTGACGGTTCAGCTGATCAACAAGATGAGAAATGCAAGTACTAAAAGTAAAGATGGCGAGGCTTGTCTCTTCCACCAAATAGGGGGAATGAAAATGCTTATGCAAGAAAGTAAATAAGGCGGCGAGGCTTGCCCTCTTCCACTAATAGTGGGAATACAATAGTAATTTACAAAAATGTAAAGAAGCTGATCAGTACTATTGATTCAACGTTACAATAAGAAATATAATCTGTAAGAAGCCAAGTGTTATAGCTGTCCAAGTTGCTGCAAATGATATTATATGTTTCTCCAACTTCATAAGACTCCCAAAATATGAAAAACCAACCCCAAACTAGAACTTAACAATTTGATACAAAAAACCAACACTCAGAAAATGCAAACCAACAATACTAGAACCACTCCAAAATGCTCCTAACTCATCCAATACTCCTCCAAACAACCTGAAATAAGATGCAAATGACACTAGAGAAGATGTCGACCAAGTTAGAATCAAGAAACAACATCAAACACCTTAGAATATTTTATACACGCTTCCAAATGCAAGTATAGGCAAAGTACAGTATCCCTGGAGGGGCGACCAGCAAGATAAAATCAGAAACTCCACTATAAAATCTGAAACTCAGCAAGATGAGGCGCCCAAGGTAGTAGAAATCATATAGCCAGTACCCAGAACAAGCAAAAACTCACTCAGTGAACCACAAGCCAAAACGTGCTATAGCCAACACTCAACCAACAAACCCAAAACTGATAAAACACACTAATCAACTCAGAAAACATCAAAGTGTTCATCTCTAGTATGCTCAATTTGTTCGTCAGTGTAAAGAACAGTCACACGCTCAGCTAGGTGCTATCTTGCAAGCACAAAACCAAGTGGTTCTAGGAGGTGTGCATCCCTCGAAGCAATCGAGTTACCATTTCGGCAACACTTCGTTATAATTTCTTTATGGATGATCTCAAATGAAGGCCAAGGATCATATTTATAAACTTCTACACAAATTTAAACTACTTTTTCCCTCCAATTAGGGCGCCCAAACTGAAATTCACATTCTCCTTCTTCAAATTGCAATTTGCATTTCATTTCAACTCCCAAGCCACCTAGACATGGCGTCCAAAATGAAGGATAGAAGACTTTATTAAAAATGCCAATATTCCTTAAGTTAGGCGTCCACATTATCAAGTGAAAAATACTTTATTAAGGACTTAAATAATGTCTCCTCATGAAGTCGTGCACTTTAGCTTTGAAATATTTTTTCACTTAAACATTATTTCATCCAAGCCTTAGCCAAAGATTCACTTAAAATATAAATTCAACCAAGAATACTGAATTTACGAAAATAAGCTCCAAGAGTGCGGGAGACCAAACTATTCAAATTGACCTGCCTGAAATAGCCTCTGAGCTGGCTTGCTAAAACCCTGCTAAAAATAGCACTACTAAAAACAACACTTAATAAAAATAGCATACTGTAAAAAATAGTAAGTGTGTCCAAATTCATTTTAACCACATTTTGAGCAGCCGTCGCAACTTAATAAAAATAGTAAGTCCAGAAAAGTCCTCCGTTTCAGTTGCATGTCAAACCACCGCGAAGCCCTCTGAAAACCCAGAAGGAATCCATAATCCAAACTGCAAAACTCCAACATGCAAGCCCTCGAATTCGCAAAAGAAACCTCCAAGCAGCTGAAAACCTTAATTCTGCCTTTGACTAGCCTACGGGCATCCGGGGATAGGCTATCAATCACTGGAAAGTGAAGTGCTAAAAATGGGGACATTGTAGTCCGCCCTTCCCAAAATTGCTTGTCCTCAAGCAATGCCACCACAACTCCAGAAAAATTTAAATTGATCTATACCAAACCAAGTATGATCCTAGGGTCCCATGTCCATCTCATGAAAGACCCACCATGCCGATGCTGCACCACTCTGATCACATCAGTGAAAACACCATACCAAAACTGTACTAACCTCCCTTGTAACTCCAAAATTTTACCATCCATGATACTCAAACTAAAAGATCTTAAGGGACTGAAATCAATATCATGCAACATCTCATGCCCAAAAACCTCTTAGTCAACAAAATCAATAATGCCACTGTCTATCACAATCTTAGGCAATAGGAAAGATAGTCTACTCAACTCATAATCAAGCTCCTCAACATATCTCCATATGACATCCAACAAAGTCACGAGTGCAAATGTGACATCCCCAAATCTTTGTGCAAAGAGGAAAATATTCCTTTGCAGGAGCTCGGCAAACTCATACTCATATCTCCACATGAATCTACTATGCCTCCCCAAAATTATTCTGATACAACCATGAAGACTTCTGAAATCTCTTACAGTTCCCACTCCAAGTGCCTCAGAATAATGAACCAAAGCATGTGGTAGTTCGGTGTCCTGAATCAACACTGAGAGTAAACTATCAAAGTTTACGTCACAAACCTCCATAAGACGAACTTGGAGAGTAGGAAAGGTGTGAAGAAACAAATAATCACTGCTGTTCAAGGCTGGGATCAGCGTAGTACAATCTGATTTTAGAGCTCTACACAAAGGAAAACAGCAGCACCAATGAAATTCCCAAGTGTAAGCATGTGAGATGAGCATTGATTTGCAAGATAACACCTCAAAAGTGGTTGGAAAACACACTAGAGCAATCTCCAACTGAAAACTACCACCTCTTTGACAAGAAGTGATGAACAAACTCTCCTGAACGAGAGTAATTCCCCATGCAAGGTGGCTGGTCTGCCTCCAATTAGCAAACTCATGTCTCAAAATTGGCCCTTGTGTTAACCAAGGATCACTCCCAAAAGCAACTAACCGTTCATCTCTCCAAGCCATACTCAAAATTTCTCTCCAATCCATTTGTTGATGAACAAACAAAACCATCAAATGGTTGGTCATGAAGGGGACAACACCAAAAAATCTGATAATTTGATCCTTATCCCTCCAAAAGTCCTTTCCATATGTGATAAGCTCCATCAAGCCAAGTTGAGGATCCCAAGCATGGATACCCAACTGAAAATGATTTTCAACACACTAAAAAAGAAACTCAACACATCCCCAAGTGCTAGTAAGGACCAAGTGCATACTCAAGGAATTAGTGTCTTCTTTGATAAACCTATGTAGCCCATCCATGAAAGCATCAACATCAATGGCGCATGGAACAATTGTTGTCTTCAATCCCCATTCCCAAAAAGAACTAATATGAGCTAAAACATTACTCAACCAAAGGGATGGATTGTCAAGCATGTAAACATCATGTTTTGGTCCTTCTTTCTCCCAAACTTCTTGAGTGACAATACTGAAATCTTCACTCCTTGCTGCTGTAATGAAACTTTGAGCAGCTACCAAATTGTGTTTGGACAACATCTTGATGTCAAGGACATTGAAAACAGCTTGATTTAACACTTCCCAAGTGGGGTCTTCATCCTCAAACCCACTTATGCATTCACTATCAAGCAGCCTCAAAAGATTACTAATCTCAAAGTATGGCACATCTTTATGGTTTGATATCAAAACATCCATAGACTAGAAATCGTACTCGGTCTCGTGCCTGGTCACTTCACCACATGTCTCATTATCCATCACAAAGAGGGAATTGTCATGAGTTGCTTCTGCACTCAATTCAAAGAGAGGATTGTCAAACACTTGGAAGTCCTCCCTTTCATCTTGCTAACTTCCATCTTGCTGATCCAAATCTGTACTTACAACTTCTGATTTTCATGGAAAGTTCCCAAAGTCAAACTCTTCTTGAAGACAATCAAGTTCTTCAATTACTTGCTTGATTTCTTCAGCTCTGTTGTACCCAAACCAAAATTTTTGCTTCATTAAGGCATTTTGCTTAAAATGGTCTAAACCTTGTAAAAGTGAGGTCAAAACTCAGTTTTTGGGCAAATAAAGTATGGGCTTTGAGTCAATGTCATGCCACGGAGATATTGGCAAAATTTGAAAATTTTGAAAATTAGGGTTTCTGAAATCTATTTTTAGCCCGAAACCCTAAAAAATAAGAACTTGTCAAAATTGGCTGAAATTAATTTTGATTGGCTTATTTCACATCACGATCACAGTGGTGAAGTCAGTTTCAGTTAAAAGTCAGTTTAAGGCTGGTGGGTAGTTATAACTTTTTCAGGAGAAAAGTTAGGACCTCTGAGGTCATTAATGGCAGTTGGCCAGTACCAGGTGTTAATATCTAAGCCTGAAACTCAAAGAAGAACACTCTACGATGAAAGATGTTGAAAATTATGCTTTTTGACGGAGGAGATTTTCAACGAGGTAAAAGTACTGTGAAATTGGCTAAGTCTGGATTGAAAATATTCTAAGTCTGGAGGTCAAAAGCGCCACTCTCAGCTAGGGGCGCCCATCATTATGGAAGCTGTATTCAACTTTTTGTGAAATTTTCTACCAAGATGACTTCTCCAGTTTCCTGATAGCTTCGCAATGAGCTAGCCATCTAGTCCGACGAAGGAGTAAAACGCCTGAAAACGAAAATTCAGTACAGAATGAGGGAAATGCAAAGTAGATAACTTTGAAGAGAAAAAGCGCCCCTGGAGGCCAGGGGCGCCCATCTTTTTGAAGATTCAGATGAAGTCTTTTGATCAAGTGACACCCAGGAAGTTTGTTTCTATTTTTGGTCCAGCTCTGCGATGCATCTGTCAGCAGGTGAATCTGAGTTGCCGAGTTGCCGCCATCAGTGGTCAAACTTGAGGTTTCAGACTTGATCAAAAATTGTTCAGAAAGGACAAAAGCGCCCCTAGAGGCCAGGGGCACCCAAGGTTTTGAGACCTTTAATGAAATCTGTTTGATGATTTCAAATACTCATCTCGTTCGTGTCAGCTTCAGCTTTCCGTTCCCTGTCTCAGTCGGTTCAGAAGATGTCTTGGCAATCCGTAGCCGGAAGTTGAGTAATTTTTGCCAGTTGCAGTAACGGATGACATTGGTTGAGAAAAGCGCCCCTGGAGGCCAAGGGTACCCATGATTTAGGAAGGTTAAATGATGTTTTTATATAAAGTGTTCATTAGGAGCCTTTACTCAGAATTCAGCCTGCTCTGTAGTGAGCCAGTCAGCATGTTCTGAAGTTTTGTCAAATGCCGAGAAACGTCAAGTGAAATATAGTCAAGTTATCAGTGAAAATGATGAAAATGCCTAAAAATATTCTAACACTGAGGTGCCTCCAGGGGCGCCCATCTTTTTGAAGCCTCAGATGGTTGAATTTTGAATTGCCACCTCAAGGAATCTTCTTGTCAGTTTTGGTCCTGCTCTTCATCGAGATTGTCAGCCAGTTGATCCGACGTGATAGTCAACCAGAATCAGTGATCGAACATGAGCTTCGTTTGAGGTTTTAGATTCTAAATTTTCAGAAAATGTCTAAGTAAGGAAGGACGCCTAAAGTCAAAGGTTGACTTTTTGAAATTCAAAAGTAGAAGTGCGCATGAAGAGAGTTTTCAATTTGCCAAATTTTGATCTTCAGTTAAACTCTTTTTCAGGTCGACTTCTATTTTACCTATTTTTTAGTCATAACTGGCAAAAACTAGCTTGCATGCATCAGTTAACTGAATCTTCAAGATGGCGCCCTAACTTGGGTTGGTTCTACATCCAGTTAATTGAGTTTGAAGCCAAATATAGGCCATACGTGAGTTTTGAAGCACCAGTTGTACTTCAAGCGCTATTTCCAATGCTTAGCATGGATTCCACATGCCTTAGAAGATATTTTTCTATATATTTTGCTAATGGCGTCCATTATTCTTCATCAGAGTTGACAAGAAACATCTTTCTTGAGCATAAAATTGATCTGCAGGTGCTACAGGTGTCAGATTTCAGTATTCTTCGTAGCTACAGATTCAGATTGTTCAAGGGAAGATTATTTCAGACTTGGTTTCTATTTTGCATGCAGGTGTTATCAGTTCTACTTCAAGCATAGGCGAATTTTTACAGAAGAAGAGAGAAAACAAAAAATAAAACTTCTATTCTTCTGTCTTACTTTCTTCTATTCTCGTCTTAGGTTTTCTTCGCATGTCAAAGAAAACGGCAGATTTTTCAGAAAAGCATCATCTGGGTTCGAGTATTTCAGCATCAACAACAATACCCATGTCTTAGATTATTTTGCGAAAATTGCCCCACTGCCTCTTTTCTAGAAGCACTGTGCTTTTTTCCAGAATTCTCTTTGCATGTGGGCCTAAATCACGTTTTTTCGCAAATCTGTTGATCTAGGTGGTTTTAGGATTCATTTCTACGCAAAACCCATGTTCCAGATTTTCGCGAAAAAAATTGCCCCCAGTACCCCTAACTGCCAGTTTAAATCTCAACCGGAAACCTTTTGTATGCAAGCCTAAATCCCATTTTTTCACAATTCTAACGTTCTGGGTTGCATTAGAATTTGATTTTACACAAAACCCATATCTTAGAATTTGTTCGAAAAAATTCACTTCCCCTTGCTATTTTTAGCCTATCCCTGAGCTTTTCCAGTTTTTCCAAAGTGGTCCAAACATACCCGACTTTACAGTCAAAAGTCTAGTTTTTCAGAATGCAGTATAATCCCATAGACTATAAGGCCAAACAGGTCTTTCTTCATAACTTTCTGAAAACTACCGATACCGACTTAAGTCATGTTTTTCCCATCGTCAATCTGAATTCATTGGAGGGTATCAGCAGTACTACAATCAAAAATCTTGAACGTTCAGGGATACTTGTAGCGGCGTCCATTCCTATCTCAGTCTTTGATCTTGAGTTTGTACTTGCTTGTGTTAAGCATTATGACTCGTCTACCAGACAAATCAGATTGACAGATGGAAGGATTATTTGTAGCCTTAAGCCGAGGGATGTAGAAAAATGTTTTTCTATTCCTCCACGTTCAGATCATTTCGTTGTATCCATTTCAGATTGTGACAGAATATGGGAAGAGGACAAGGATAGATCACAGAAGAAAGTAGCTCAACGATGGTTGAAGGTTCAGAAAACCAACATGCCAAGGAAGATTGCACGTGGGGATTTCAAGGACGAGATTGCTATTTTGATAACTTTCCTTAATCGGTTAGCAGGTTCTGAAGACGCAAGTGTTTTCCGAACATGGATGTTCTACCTCATCTCACGAGTTATTGATAAAAAAGAAACATTTGACTGGGCCATGTTTATCAGCGAGTGTCTTCACCAGCAGATTACAGAGTTCCTAAAGATTCATGAATTCCATATGGTAACTTTTCTGGTTTACTTAGTTGCATTTCAAGGCAGCTTTAAATTATTAAAGACCGATGGAGTTCTGGGTGTTCAGCGAGTGCACGAATACTACTCTCAGTTGGAGTTTTTGAAAGCTGAACAGGACTTTATAGCAGTGAATGATCACTTTCTTATGAGAACAGTCAGAAATTTGGATAATGAGATGCATGTGAGAATTTCTACAGAGGCACAATCAGCAATGGAGAGTTGGGCAGATTGGTTTATCCAATTTCCTACTTTCACATATATTCGTGTATATGGATATACAGGAGAGCCTCTGATGCTACCGAGGTAGCCATCGGAGAAAGTTCTTTTCATGGAGTTCATGAGACAGGCACATGAGGTTCATACTTTTCTTCGCAATCGACATAAGCCAGCTTTCACTTTTCCGTTTGAGTTAGGTATTTACAAATGCAAAATAGCTACTGATTGCAAGTTAATGGCACACGAGTTAGAGAAAATTCAGCTTCGGTGTTTTCCTCAGAAGCGTGCCTATGATCCGTTGGGTCATTATACAGCAAGGTTGGAGCGAAATGTTTCACATTCGGCAGCGCTTGAGGACTTTTGGGTCAATTGTGAGGATGAATTTGAGGTGTGCCGTCGTCATTATTGTAGGCTTACTGTTCCACAGATTGCTGATTTCTTGTCAGAGGATGTGGAAGGTTTGTCTGATGATGATGGCGAGATACTTCTTCATTCATTCATTAGAGACCAAGTTGCTCGCCAGCCACTTCGCCAACCTGATTGGTATGTCCCATTGAACACTTCAGTGAAAGACTTATCCAGGTCTGTTATCAAAAGCACCATGTACTTCCTTGAGAACAAGCGGAAGCGAAGGGTGATCCCAGTTACAGAGCCGCCAGTAGTGGTAGTTTCTTCTTTACCTTCTACTTCTAGGGCTAAACCTCGAGTCAAGGTTACTATGAGGCCGCCTGAAGGGGTTAAGATGGGAATTAATTCGAAAGGAAAAAGCATCACCTAAAGGAAACAGGTTGAGAGAGAGCCAGCACTTCCAGTTGAGAAAGAGCCAATGCTACCAGTTTCAGAGACAGTACTTCCAGAGCCAGTTATTTCATCGGAACCAGTTATTCAGACTGAGGCCGGTTTGTCATCTCCAGGTTCACCTTTTTCACCACACTCGTCTCCCATAGATATTGATTAGAGCTTGAGACTTCGATACATGAGACCTTCATACCAGTGGATCCGCCAGCAGCTGATACTGTAGAAACGACTCCACCTCGAGAGGACAGTATTCCTTATTCATCTTGGCTCGAGAAGTCATTGGAGAGGGAGAGGCGTATGCCTTCATATAATCTTGATTTGTCTGAGTTTGGTGAGCCCTATCAGAACAGGTTGAATAAGAGGGCCAGAAAGCAAATAAATATTGAGAAGAATCTTGAGGCAGAGATCGTCATAGAGGTTGCTACTCCTCTAGAAGGAAAATACTTGGATGAAGTTGATGTTGGTGATTTTACCTTTGTCAAAACTAATCTGGGTAAGAATACTCGACACACCGACGTGAATCTATTCAGAGTCGTCGCGAGTAATCTAGAGGAGCGCGTCATGAAAGATGGTGAGGATAAGGCAGTTCTCAAGGCTGAGATCAGACAACTTCGCAGGTACATCTCGGGTTTGCTTCATGGCAACGAGGGGCAAGCACCTTTACTCCCACAACTTCGAGAGACCGCCACAGAACAGCAGAGGATTCAACACTTGGTTAATCGAGGAAAGCTACTGGATACTTGGATTGAAGACTTTATTGTTGCTGGTCGACACCTCCTCATAGAGCTATATCAGTTGAGGGTTGACGCACATAGTCTTCGCCAGAGAATTCAGGAGCTCGGGATTTGCATAACCGAGCGTAAACCGAAGGACCTGATTTTGATATCACAGCTTGCAGGAATCTATGATGCCATTGAAGCAAATGGAGATCAGAAGAAGGTCTTCACTTGGAGAGAATTGTATCTTTGCAGGGTGGAGACATATGACAGGATT
The DNA here is from genome assembly GCA_007115665.2 of Sequoiadendron giganteum. NCBI lineage: Eukaryota > Viridiplantae > Streptophyta > Pinopsida > Cupressales > Cupressaceae > Sequoiadendron > Sequoiadendron giganteum. Next base: position 637,786,199 of record CM021100.1, read on the forward strand.
TCTGCTAAGATGAGCATGATTTAGGAAAAGGTTGTTGCAGCTCTTCGTTTCATCAGCGAGTACATCACTCAGATCCCATGTCATTATCGGCATGAGGATGGTACCTACGCCGAGTTAGAGGCAGTTCAAGCTGAGTTCGAAGAGTTAGTTCGTGATAACCTATGTGGAGGGCCAGAGGCGTCCAAGATGGAGGAGTTTACAATGTTGACTATCAGTTTCAAAAAGGTGACCACAGAGGTTAGAGATAGTCAGAGGGAGATCCGAGATGGAGACAAAGAGTTGGACAAGCAGTTAATCATCGTGGACAGCGTCAAAGTGCCAGATGATGATACTATTGATAAATTCCTGGAGGAGATGATAAACTTGGAGTAGACTTTCAGTTAGACCATGCAGTTGCTTACAATGATGAGTCATCAGAAGTAGTTAACTCGAGGCTTCTTTCGAGTTAACTTGCTGTTATACATTGCATGCATGTCTTTCTTGGAAACATCTACGTACACTTGGAGATTATATTAGATTTTTCAGTTAACTGATGATAGCATTCCAGTTAACTTGCTTTCAATAAGGATGTGCATGCTTGCACATCGTCCATTTAGATTAGATGTTTCAGTTAACTGATGATAGTTTTCCAGTTAACTGTATAGTTTCATTCAATTAGGGTTTAAGAATAAGATCTTGCATGTCTTGCAAGACTGTAGTTGACTCAAGGTGATTTTAGGGTTGCCTACACCTTGAAGTCTATAAATAAGAGCTTTTAGCTCATTTGTAATGAGCTTTTCCTGGTGATAGAGAATTGCTGCGTTGTCGGCAACATGCCTATTCTCAAGATTGGTTCACCCTTGTAAATTAGAACTTTTGCTTGATAGCATACATGCTGCGCCTACCTTGCCTGTAGTATTGCTATTATTGTATCTGTTCAAAGAGTAATTGCTGTTATAATAAATTGCTGCGCCTACCTTGCCTTCATATTATTGTTATGGTGTTTATTCGACCTTAGTTAAATGGGGTTGCTGGTTTGATCGTTATTGCATGCGTGTTGCGTCTATACAATCTACTGTCCCAGTTGCTTACCTTTTGTTTTTGTTTATTATAAGCCTATTCAGAAGAGCAAATAGTTGCGCCTACCTTGCCTTCATGTTGCGAAACTGTACTCAAAGCTTATCGTATGATGTGTGTTATAGTAGACTCATTCAGCCAAGTAGATAGTTGCGCCTACCTTGCCTTCATGTTGTAAAGCTATACCAGGTTTACCGTTCATTTGTTTGTTTAAATAAACTTCTTCCCGGATTAGCAAATAGTTGCGCCTACCTTGCCTTCATGTTGTGAGCCCGCACCTGGAGTTTATTGTACAATACATTCCTGCTCCATTTCCTCATGCTCTGTTTCTTGAGGAAATTGGATAGATATTAAAGAAGTTAGCTTAGTTGTAGTTACATGATCTGCGAAACCAGAAAATACTTAGCTGCAACGTTTTAGGTTTTCTTAACCTTGTGCCTCTACCAGCTGAGAACAAAAAGATAGGACATTAGTTTAGTTTTCTATTTCATGCATTTCAGCACAACGAGGGAGCTTCCCCTCCTAATTTGAAAAGCACTCATTACGTAGTGTGCATAGTTGTCCGTACAAACTCACACTCCAGAGGTGTTAGTTCTTAAGCCAACAAGCTCTTTGTCCATTTTCTTGCTTTCTGGAAAATTTGAAATCAACAAGTTGATCTTCTACCTCCATTAATGCCATTTGAGTTTCTTCTAACATAGCCTTTGTTGATTCAAGCTCATGAGTAAGCTCATCAACCTTTCTCTTTTTTCCTTGGAAAGCACTAATGGTATTCTTTGCAATTTTGAAGGCATAATCTCGATCTTCAATCAAGTGTATGTACGCTGATGTGAATGCCTCCAAGGAGTCTTTGATAAGTTGCGAATTAGGGAGAGCAACTTCGTCCTTAACTCCTCTTCGTCTCCCTTCAAACTGAGCCCTCCAACAAAGTTCTTCAATCAAACTATATGTGCGATCAAATCTAGATAGAGTTCGCACTTTATCTTCAACGAACACCTTGAATTGACCTTCCCACTCATAAGAATGCGAAGATGGTGAACTGCTGATAGGCTGCAAGAAAAAATCAGAACCTTGTTTCTTGTCTTTGCTGCCTTCATAGCTGCTCCAACAATCTTGTCTTTCACCACCAACTAGTTGAGAGTGCTCAATACTATGAAGAGGATCATACTTTACAACTTCTTTGATCCTTTGCTTGCAATCAACTTCTTGAATAGGTAAATCAGATTTGAGTTTGAGAACCTTTGTAAATTTCCCATCTTCAAGAGCCATATGGTCTTCTTGCCCTACTTCCTCCTCACTGTCTCCTTGATCAAAGGTTATGGCAGCCCCCAACTCGATCCATGAATCATCATTGAACGCTGTTTTGAAAGTTTCGGTAGCAAGAAAACTCCTCCTTAGTGGCTGCAACCAACACAAAGGGATCATCGTGGAGCTTTGCCGAGCAATCTTCTTCATCAAAGACACCTTCCCCTCTAAAGGCAACCTCATAGCTTGCATTGCAATTTGATTTTTGATCTTCATTAGGATCAAAGGGAAATTCATCCCACATAGGTTCTTTATCATACCTTGGTGCCATAACATCTGGATCCCAAATGCTAAAGGGTTGATTGTGACGATCAACAGGAAAGTGCTCATTGTGCTCCTCTTGAAGTGTTGACTCTTTGAATGAGTCACTCCCCATTTCACTTAAACTGATATCTTCATTAGTAGCTCCTTTCATGGGCTTAGTTTGACAATCAGACCCAATACCACCCATGCCACTATCATTGTATTGGAATAAAGGATCATCAAAGTTGGCTGCTCTGAATACTTTATCATTCTTGTCTTCAATGGACCTATCATGAGTAGGTGTATTATTGATTTCATCATTAGAAGCCCCATGCATAACAAGGAGATCTTCTTGGTTACTTGTCATGAACTCTTCATGTGAAAACCCTTCGGAAATTGGGTCAGGAACAAGTAGAGAATTATCCCTCAAAACATGATTATATATGAACTCATTTGAATCATCATAAGCATCATCACTATGAAAGTAGTCACGAGCTGATTCAAAGACACCACTAGCATTTCCTTTCATCTTGCTCTATCTTCTTCAAAAGTGGCTTCAATTTCTCCTCACATTGATTAAACAATTCATTGATCAACATGTCAGCAATAGGAGAAACCTTTTCTTCGCATTCATATGTGTCCAAGAGGAGAGATTGGACATTTGGTGGAATTTCATCGACCTCCTTAATAGTGTGAACAAGAATATTCTTTACAGCTGCAAATACCTTCTCTTCTTGTTCACTTTGTTGGCGTTTCAATTAGCACCTCTGGAGTGCTTATTGGAAACGAACAACTATTGCAGGTGTTATAGTACTGCTCTTCGGATTATAGAGAGGAAGATCTCTCTTTACTGATGTTGTATGTAAAAAAGGGTACTAAGGTTCCTATCTTTTTACTTAGCGGTAGGACACAAGGGTGCATAAACACAATGAGCCGTAGCTAAGTTTTTCTCTGGTTTTTGCAGATCTTAACTATGACTTGTTGATGTTATAGCAGCTTCGAGCTGCACTTCCTTCGCACAATTTACAAGAAGAAGTATATGAATTAAATGAATAGCCTTCGGCTATTTAATTCATGATTACAATATTTAGTAAATGCAAAAGGCCGACCCTTTATGGTTCGCATGCCTTAGTCATTACTTGGGCCGACCTTATTATAATTGATATGTATTATGGTTCCTTTATGTGAGCCGACCTATGTTGAAGAGGCGCCACACTTGTATAAATACAAGGTCTTATTTGTCATTGTATCATCCAATCCACCAAGCAAGTTCGCATTTCCTTAAGAGCAGAATTCACACTTCATAGCAGCAGATCCGATTTCAAGGAAGAACATATTCATTTGTATCTTATGCATCTAGGAGAGGTCCGACCTCATTGTTGGCCATTGCTGGGCCTGAGTTGTAAGCAGATTTCTGCTCTTGTGCTATATTATATAAGAAATTCATTTGCTGGGTTTTTCTCCCTCAAGAGGAGGGTTTTCCTAGGGTATCTTGTTGTGTTCATTGTCTCATGTGTTGCAATATTTCTAAGTGCTTTCATTGTTTAATCTGATCTAAGAAACACTAACATGACTAAACTAGCTTCTAAACTATCCTATCTCCTCAAAATTAACAGAGAGTATGAGGGCATAGGAGCAAAATGGATGGGTTGGATCACTTGAATCCGCCGTCTCTTTAGAATATGGCCGAGACTTTGAACTCTAGGATATACATTGGGATAAGGTTTTATAAAAGGGAACACTCTTTACGGTAGGCTGAATTTAAGACTTGCCAAGGAGGAGGAACCCCTATCCGAGGTATAGGCTGGGAAACAACTTACTAGAAACAACAAGGTACAAAGATATTGATATCAGGATTGCTAAGGAGGAGGAACCCCTGTCTGAAGTTGGTGCAGGAGCGCCTATCTTCTTCTATCTGAACTTGATGTAGTTTGGTTTGGAATAGGTTGTTTTAGGAGTCTTTGGGTCTTAAGTGTGTCCATAAGGTCTAATTGACCATTTGAATGAGTCTAGAAGTCCAATTTTTTAAAGGAAAAACAATATTGTCAAAATGATGCATAAAGATGCAAATATGTAATTAAGGGTTTTTGTAGGGTTTAGTGTGTGAGGTCTTTGATTTTGGTGAATAAGGTCTTATTAGACCATTGTAGGTTGTGTTGAGTCATATTTAAAGGTCTTTAGGAGGTTAAGGGGTTAAAGTTGATAAAATGATAAAATTGACAAAAGTTGTCAAAGTTGTAATTGCAAAATATGCAAAATTCAGGGAGACCAACGGTCATGAGGGAATTTGTAAGATGGTTAGTCGGTTTTGGAGGGAGTCGTGGGAGAGAAATGTTAAATACTTGTACTCCAACGTTGTAAAAGGTTGTTGAAAACACTTGTGAAGAAGATTCAATAAAAAGACCCCTGTTTTACTTTGAAATTCTGTGTTTTGCATTTAAATTTGAATTTGCAGGCATTGTACGGGATAGTACAGTAACTCCTTGATCAAACAACTTTGGAATTAGTTGGAGACTTGTTTTTATCTTTGAATTGAATTCATTTTGGAAGACAGTACCTTGAATTTTAATGGATTTATTGACAAATCTTTGTTGACAGGCCTGTAGGTGAAGTTAGAGGTTTTGAAGCCCTAAATCATGGAATAAAGCCCATTCCACGCACTGTATTGGCTTTGACTAAGTGGAATGGGCATAGGACAGTAGTTTTAGGATGGTAGGGTATCAAGTTGAGTCTGTATGGTGAAATTTGGGGTGAAAGACATGACTGTCCTGAGAAAAATGATGTAATTGGGTATGAAAAAGAGGGTTTTGAATGAGAGGTTGATAAAATAATGTGAGGGGAGGGTATGTGAAGGTGTTGAGAGTTTGTGCAGACATAATAAAGTGTGTTTGAGGCAGTTTCCAGTTTGTAAGTGATTGAGAACCATAAAAACCATTAAACCCCACCTTTTCCAAGGGAAAAATGAGGGTTTTGGAGAACAGCGATTAGATGAAGTTGTGTGATCCTAAAACCTGGGGAAAAGGTGTTTTCGTAGACTGTCTTAGAGGTTTGGGTGGTTGTTCAAGGTTGGTGAAGAGTTTTGAGAAGACTTTCTTTGAAAATAGACCTAATTGAAGGTCTAGACAGCGTTGTTTTCAAGGGTTTGAGGGAATTGTCCAAAGGGAGTCTATGTGAGATTGTGGTATGTTTGAGAAGCCTGGAAGGGGTGTTTAAATGTGTCAAGAGATTGGATTTGGAGTGGTTCCCTGATAAGTGAAGTTGTGCAAACTAGGTCTGCAGGCCTAATTGTGTAAGGCAGAGTTGTATTGAAAGGGTGACTTGAGGAAGGTTTGAGAATCTTTTGTTGTTTGAAACTAACTTGCGTTGTGTTGGTTGTGAAGGAAACCACCTATCCCTGCATCAGAAGTATAGGCTGAAATCTGGATCTTTGAACAACATCAAACGATAACTATAGATGACAAAATATCCAAGGAGAAGGAACCCCTGTCCAAGAAGGAGATTGAAACAATAAGCTATTAAGAACAAAACGTTGAACCAACTCAAATATTTAGATCAAACAAGCATGTGCCATCTGGTATTCTTCTTCAAGCTTTTCCAATGAATTACAAAGATTGGGACAGCAAAGACATGAAATCATGCACAATTGCGATCAACCAACCAACTCTCATCCAAAAGTGAACAAATATAACTTTGCAAGCTTGTAGCAACAATGGCGCAACAATTTTGCGTAGTAAATAAAGGTTAAACAAATAATGAGCCCAAGACTCTTATTTATAGAAACTCAAAGGAGTAGGCAATCCTAAAATCTCCTTGAGTTAACAATCAGTTCTTGCCAATCAGCAAGAATTATTCTTATGTCTAAATGTAGGTGAGCAAACAGTTAACTGGAAATCTACTTCAGTTAACTAAAACTAAACAAAAGTCAAACTGGAAGTCTACCTCAGTTGATTGAAACCTAACTATAAGTGAACTTAAATTACAAATGTGCCTCCAAAATAGACATCCACATTTAGTGGAGATTTGAGATCCACAAATCGTGGAAGTCAAATTAGACATCCTTAATTAGTGGGATCTGACATGAATGATTTGTGGGATCTGGAGTTAACTTGGAAAGGGGCATCAAGTTAACTCTAGTCATAAGTAATGTCTTTCTGGAGGGTAGGATGTCCTTCTTGGGGTGCTTTGCACCTCATCACCACTGATCAACAGTGCCTCTATCCAGTCGTTGACCTCTTTAGCCTCTGGGCAATCAATGTTCCACAAGATGACGACGTGGCATCTTAGCATTTCTTCATCTGTCACAAGCTGTTGCTGATAGTTTATGCACTTGGCAGCTGCATCATCCAACTTGGTAGACATGGCTGCAACCCTGGCCAACTTGCAACCATCAGGATCATCGAAGAATGTGCAATGGATGACGTCTCAGAATTGATTCTGCATAGTTCCCAACTCAATGTTCTCTCCTCCCTCGTGCTGATATTCTATGTGAGGGAAGGATATTACCAACGTTCTTGCGAAGTTGATAATATCGGCGACAATATGTCTATAGTTAATCAGTTCTACAAAATTGGCATCATAGGCTTTCATCTTGTATGCCAGCTGTTCTTTCCAAGCAAAAAGATGTTGCTTTTTCTCTGTGGTGGTAACTGATTGGTATGCCAATTGCAAATCAGCAACTGTCATTTCATCCCCTGGGCTCTTCTCTGCTGTCCTCAGTTCTGATTGTTGGATCTATGAGCGGAGTCCATGTGCTTTGTCTCTCAACTAATATGTTTCTGCTAGTACACACTGTCCTTTGAAAAAAAATTCTTCCACTTGATTTCTCAAGTGTTTGCCATATGTAATCAACTGGTGGTGATTTTGCTTTGCGGGGAGGTCTAGCAATTCCCGTGGCAAAGCAGATAAGTTGGGAGTGCCGTGCATCAAGCTGGAAATGTACATTCTCAATTGTCGGTTTTCAGCCTCTAAGGCTGCTTTGTCTTGGCCATCCTTAGCCACTCTCTCTTGGGCGCTCACTAAGGCAATTCTGAGAAGGTCTGCCTCCACCTGACGAGTGGTCTTTTCGAGGTTGATCTTTGACAATGTGAAGTCTTCAACGCCTATATCATGTATGTTTCTGTCCTCAGGTGGGGCAACAGTCTCTATGAAGAACTCATTATCTGCACTCCTTCCTGTATATGAATATATGAACTTGCTTTTTCAACTTCTTTGCTGGCATGTCTGCAGGGACATAATTGAACTGGGTGAAGTCAAGTTGGTAGGATGGCCTATCCATTTTCCTTCCTAGGAGACTCTCAAGCTAGATGGAATTCCGACTAGCCTCATTGGAAGGAGGAATGCTAGGCCTTTGAATGCTCGATGAATGAGACTATGCTTTATTGACGTCTCGCGGTGGAGAGTCCAAGTTGATGGGGACTTGTGGCTGCTGTGATGGTGGTGAAGTAGGCGGCTTTGTGTCAACCACAAGCACTGTATCTGCTACAACTGTTTCTAGTATGGGCTCTGTTTCGGTCGTGATTGCCTCAATCACTGGCTCAGTTGCAGCAGTCTCTATGATCTCAGGTAAGTTGGTGGCTGTCTCCACTTGTACCTCTCGTTGATTTACATCAGTAATCTGTGTTCTTCCCCATGTAAGCCCTGACATCTGCATCCCTTTGGGAGGATTGCTCCATTGCTTTCGTCTGGGCTTCTTCCTGGATGTGGAAGGTAGTGAAGATTGAACCGGTGGCAACTCTGTTCGGGGAAGTACTACCTTCCTTGTCCTCTTGCTATCTAGGTAGAGTTGACTGCTTTTGACAACTCTACTCGATCTCTCCTCTATAGATGTGTTTTCTTTTGCATACCAATCCACTCTTCCGAGTGGCTGTGAGTCCACTTGATCTATGAAGAAGGCGGGGAGAATGACTTCTCCCTCATCATCGGATAGGCCCTCAATGTCTTCTGACATAAAGTCAGCAATTTGTGAGAGCTTAAGCCGGCTATAGTTCCTTCTTCGCACCTCAAAGTCATTGTCACAATTGACCCAATAATCTTCCATGGAAGATTCGTGTGATGAGTGTTGCTCGAGATGTGCTGCATAGAGGCCTCTTGGATCATACGACCTCTTAATGAGGTACTTGAGATTGAATCTCACCGTTTCTTGGCTCAATTTGGCATCAACCGCTATTTTACATCTATAGAGTCCCATGTGAATGGGAAAGTTTGCACTTGACTTTTTCTTCAGGCATAAGTGAGAGTGAACTTCGACCAATTGCCTTAGGAATTCCATGAACACTACCTTATCTGAAGGGTAGCGTGGCATCATGGCAGGGTGACCATTCTAACCATACACGCGTATGTAGGTGAAGGTGGGGAATTGGATAAACCAATCCGCCCAGTCCACCATTGCATCCTTGGCTGTTGGTGATATACGTACGTGCATCTCATGGTCGAGATCTCGTACGGTGTGCATGATGAAGAGGTCATTCATCCGTTTGAACTGTCTTTCCGCCAGAGTAAACTCAAGACGTAGAAAGTATTCATGGACCTTCTGCACACCTAAGGTCCCCACAGTGGTTAGTGTCCTGGACTCGCCTTGGAAGGCAATCAGCTACACCAAGTAGGAACACATGTGGAACCTATGAGCCTCTAAAAACCCGATAACTTCTTGGTGGAGTGTGTCACTGATCAGGGTGGCCCACCAGTCGTAATGTTCTCTTTTGCTGATAATATTGGCAATGATGTAATACATCCACGGCTGAAATTGGTTGCCTTCTTCCTGTCCAGTGATCCTATTGAGTAGAGTGATTAACACTGCATACTCGTCTCTGAATTCTCCTTGTCCAACCAATTTGGGCAAGTTGGCCTTTTTCACCTTTAACCATTGTTTTGCCATTTTTAGCAAACACCCATCCTTTGAAGCTTCGAATGCCTTTTCACATTCTTTCACAGATATGACTTTATTGGTCGGGCATGGTGGAATAGCAAAACATGCTTCGACATCCTTTGGTTTCAAGCTGTAGATCACCCTTCCATCCACTGATCGGATTTCCCGTTTGGTAGGATTGTAATGCTTAATGCAAGCAATTACAAGCTCCACACTTTGTAATTTAATAGGGATTGACGCTGCTTGAAACAATCCGGATTCTTCTATGTTTTGTAGCGTGATTTGATTCATACCCTCCAAATCCTCTGAATTGACCTCTGGGTTCTTTTGATATAGGTCTGTGTCAGTCGTTTTCAGGAAATCATGGTACAAGACCGTTTTGCTCTTGTATTGTACCTGGGAGTATTGCATTCTGAAAAACTCAAAGATCAACTGTGCACATGACCTTGTTCTGACAATTTTTGAAAACCCTTAAAAATAGTGCCTGCCAACAAGTATTTTTGTGGGAAAAATCTAGCAGATGGGTTTTGTTCGTGTTTCAATGCTGAACAAACCTAGGTCCTTAGATTTTTGATTTTGAGACTTTTCCGAAAAAATCCCTAAAAATAGGGGCAACAAGTATGCTATTTTTGGAAAATCTGAAGAGATGGGTTTCATTGGAAAATTATGCTGATCATATTGTAATGTCCCTTACCCGGTTTGGTCTAGAATTCATTTGTTGATTAGGTTTAGGAATTCTTCCTTCCAAATAAATGTTCTTTTTAATGAAGTAATCTTAGTTTGAAATATGCATTCACCATATTAACAACATTTCCACATACACATATATCTATTAGCATTAATATCTAGATATCCAAAATATAAGCATAATCATAAATGCAATTTTAACAAGCAAGAGGAGTGCCCTGTATGGATCCGCCCTGAAGCCTTTGTGTTGGGCACGGGAGGTTGCCTCTCACAATCCTCATTTCCCAACTGCTTAGTACCTGCATTCTCCATACATGACAGTACCTCGGAAGACACTTGCCCTATTAGAACAAGGTGAAGTCCTACGGACCAAGGGCCTATGACCTACCACCCCTATAATAGTGTAGTTTCCTACGGTGGGACCCCCACCTCTCTATGTCTAACCCGTTTCTCGGGCCTAGGAACATGAGAGGGGAGTTTTTAGGCTAACCACTTGGACTTTACTTCACCACCTAATAGGGTAACAATCACGAAGAAGATAATCTTTACATAAACATAATAAATGTATTTATTATCATTCTGTTTCTGATACTTAGGAAAGAGATAGCTCATATATTCAATGATATGCTTTTAAGGAAAGTTAGCAAAATGCACAAGTGATACGTTCCTGCATTATATTCATGATGTGAATGCATTTAGAAATATAAAGAAATTATTCATGCAATCTTTTGGTAATATATTTTCTTGTGCGATTGTTCCTATCATACAGGTACGAAGATGAATTTCTGACAATCAAAGAAGACTGATATCAAAGAGCAAGCAATGATTTCCTTTCTAATACAATTTGAAGTATCTAAATGGCCTAGCTCTAACACAAATCATCAATGTACGCGAAAAGCCTGAAGACACGATTCTATTCTATGTTCTATCAGACGTCATCCTCTTGGGATAACGTATTTTTCAGTTTGTTTCTATATTTTTGTTCTTGGCCAGAGAGGTGAATTAATAATGCAGAAGAGAAGTCCTATGGGTGAATTCCTTAAATTATTATCATATGTGTATTCCCCAATAGTTTATGCAATGAGGCCAATTACAATACAGTCAATGAGTCTAGCAACACCAATGATCAAATTAGCTATATCGGTTTCTTATATTCAAAATATGCTAAATATTATTGCTAAGTGAATACATCACTTGATCTGCTGTATCTCTCCATGTTTCCTTACTCGCCTCCTTCAACCTTATACTGAATTGATCATAGAATGAGGACAATTCATAAATAGACATAATCTATTTATATTAAAGAGTCATCATTACTTATAAGTATCATTATTGCATAATCCTGTATGTATATATATATACTTCATATACATATATATAAATTTATTCTTTTACTTATATCCATTAGTATTCATATATATGTTTATATAATTATTTTTTCCTTATTCATATATATTCTTTATTCATTGCATATTATTCATTATAAAATTTATCTATATCTATGCATATATACTTGTATGCCTATTAAATAGTATCTATATATTAAATGGCTCTATATTCCAATGCATAACAATCATTGTTGCTGCTGTTCTGAATTGCAGATCGTATTCATCAATGTTTTTTTTTCATTCCTTATTTTCCTTCCTTCTATTTATACCATTCAAGGTAGGTGACTCATGGGGGGGAATGTATTGTTTGGTGGAAGAGATGACTTTTCATAAAATATATCCCTTTGTTAGATTTAATTGCTGGCTTGAAAGGCTTATTATCACAATAATATCTATTTTTGAAAATAATATATTATCACTAATAATTATGATATTACAGATTATATACTTATTTTATTATTTTATTTTGATGTTTTATTGAACATATTTTAACATTAAAGTATAATAATAAAACCAATTTGCTAATATCTTATTATTATTTTATTCTAATGTATTAGAATCTTTGATGTCTAATGAGTATAATATTTATTTATTATTATTAATTTTGATATTAAGTTTATTTAATACTAGAATCTAATAACAATAAATTGCCTATATATTATTATTATATTTGTTAGTTCATATTTATACATTTTTATATTGATATGGTACACATTTATTTTATATTTAATATTAATATTGCTATTTATTTTATTTATTAATTTATTTGTATTTTAACACTCGGTCTTTATGGTATTGCTATTTCGTGGACATGACACATACCCAGTTGGCCAGATCTGTGGTAGTCTGCTGTTTTCTATGACATGCAAGAATTTTAAGATAGAAGAGAGGAAGTAGACAAGAGGTGGATTGGAAGTTATTAGTTGTCTCTTTGTAAAAATCCGCCTCTGTATTCAACTCGAGGAGAAATCCCTTTTTGCCATTGATCTTCGAAAAATATTGAAGAACGGTCAAAAACCCTTGCTAGATCTTGAAAAGACGTCCTTGAGAGCAAATTGCTGTTTTGATCTTCAACCTACAAAAGAAATAATTAAAAGGGACACCTAACTTGATTATATAATGATTCAAGTCTGAATCCATCAAATATGGGTGCCAACTCATGACTTAGGCTTGATTTGGAGTTCAAAAAGATGATTTCCACTGATTGTGGGGTGTTTGGCTTTTTTTGCCTCCAAAATTTCTTAACTCAAGTCAACAAATTCATCTTTGACCTTTTTAGGCGTCCTTGAGTTTTGAGCATTTTTCATCATTTTGTCAAGCTGAAGTGGCTTTGTTTGATCCTTGCTCTCGATCGTTCAGTTGATCTTGAGCAACTACTGACGGATCTGTTGTTGAGATTGAACCATCTTGAAGAGGTATGCCTGAGAGTCATCAAGTCAGAAACTTGAGTTTGAGGCTCCAGATTCAAGGGTGCCTTTCTCCAGCAGGGGCGCTTTTAGCTTTGACTTAGTCAATTTTTCATGACTATTCTTTGTCTTCACCATTTCGATTCTCCGTGCTTCGATCTGACGTCACCGTTGATTGATGAGTCGGATGGCTTTGTTTGACCGTGCGTTGGGTAATCAGCTCAATCCTGGAAAGGATGACCGGTATCTCAACTCCTGAAGGTCTGTTTATGTCCTTCAAATCTTCGGGTGCCGTTGGCCAACAGGGGTGCTTTTGACTTGTTGACTGATTATACTCATGCTATAAACTGCCTTAGTTTGATCTCTGTCATCAGGTGATTGAGTTGTTTGATGTCTTCGCTGATGATTTCGTTGTCGAGATTGATCAAAGTGGAGAAGATCATCCTGGAGGTCACTGAGCAAGTAGACTGCATCTGACTGCTCAAGAAGGTGGGTGCCTTTCTTCAGCAGGGGCTCTTTTGACCAACACTTAGCCAATTTTTTGGCATGTTCTTTCAGTCTTCACCTTTGATGTTTTCTGCTTGATCTCAACATCTGACTGTTTGACATATCCTGTGAACCTGTTGTCGGATTGATCACGAAGTTGGGAGAGAGTTGAACAAATGCCTTGTATAAAGAAGCTATTGATAACTTCATCAGGTGCCTTGAAATGAAGGGCGCCCCTGGCCAGCAGGGGCGCTTTTGCTATGAAGTTCACTGATTTATTTTATGTTCTTGCTTGCAGCATCTCCATACTTCGTTGACATTTGTCGGAGATCTTGGAAACAGATGGTCTCGCTCGACGATGCGTTGAATAGCCAACATGAACATGAAGACGATGACTGCTTCAGATGGATTTGATGACTACATTTGGCCCTTGAGACAAAAGGGCGCCTTTCTTCAAGAGGGGCGCCTTTTGACTTGTTGACTGCATTTCTTCCTTGGTAGAAAGGTGTCTTCCTTCTAGAGTTAGCCAAATTTTGGCCTTTTTTGTTTTGAGAATCTCCTTCATCAAACACCTTTTTTCACCTTTTTCGCCATGGCTTCCTCATTGAAGCTTAGCTCTCAGCAGCTGATACTAGTCAATTTGCCATTAATGGCTGCGGAGCTCTTAAAATTGTTCCTGAAAAATGAAAATAGACCCACTAGAGTAAAACATGTTTTTTGATGATTCTGACTTGACCAGTGTGATTGTGAAGTCGATTAATCCTATCAAAATCAGTTTTAATCATTTCTGGGAAGGTCCTATTTTTTAGGGTTTTCCTAAAAATAGGAGTTTGAAACCCTAATTTTCAAATTTTTAGAATTTTACACATGTTCCTTGACAGAAACCCACAAAAACCTTATGTTTGGTTTGACCTAAAGCAGACTTTTGACGACATTTTTACATGATTTAGCTCAATTTAAGCAGAATGCCAAAAATTAATTTTGGGTACAACACACTCCAAGTGGATATGAAGAGGCAGTGAAACAAGTGATATATCTGATTTTGAATTTCCAAGTCTATTAGCAAGATACAAGTCTTGAGATTTGAAAATATTTTTAAAATAGCAGCTCTTCTGGGAAATTGACTGCTACCGGTTTCATCAAGATCTTGGAAACTTTGTACAATCTTATGAAGAATCTTCTTCATAATTTCATCGTCATAAGGAATCAAAGGTGCTATGATCCTCATAACTTCACTAAAGCATGAAGTAAGCAACAAACTTATTTCTTCATTTGGATGCTTTATCCAATAGGGATGAATCAAAGAGGTCATTGCAGGAGATAATGCCTTCTTCAACAAGTTAGTAGGTGATTGTGGGACTTGGTTCAAACAATGTTCCAACTCTGATAATATACTCACTTCTTCACCTCTTGTCTGACATTCTTCATTGCGTCTTGTACCTACCATGGAAAGTGACCTTGCCAATCTTCTTTCTTCTTCAAAAGCCATAATCAAATCTAACTTCTCATGGTTCCTAAACTTCAGAAAATGTAACATCTTCGGAACTTCTGGAAGTTGAAACTGAACTCAGTTCTGACCTCTGGTGTAGAATCCAATTTCTCTGTCATTCATCTGACAATTGAGCTCTGTCTTTTCACAGGATGGCAGGATCTTGACTTTGATACCCCTGAAATAACCCCCTTACAATTTTTTCAAATTTTCACATCAACAACTTCACTCGTCAGCGTTAGCAAAACCAAAACCAGCTGATGAAAGTAACCCTACACCAAAAATGTACACCAAGATCCCAATGACGGGCAAGGTGTGAGCATATGGCGCCGGGGATTGTTAGCTAATAACTGAAATGTTGGAAATACAATGCTTTGCAACTCGACCACTTTTTCAGCGAGAGTAGTTTGATGGCTAAGCCTATCAGCAAGATGAGAAATGCAAGTACTAAAAGTAAAGATGGCGAGACCTGTCTCTTCCACCAAATAGTGGGAATGAAAATGCTTATGCAAGAAAGTAAATAAGGCGGCGAGGCCTGCCCTCTTCCACTAATAGTGGGAACACAATAGTAATTTGCAGAAATATAAAGGCGTTGATCAGTACTACTGATTCAACGTTACAATAAGAAATATAATCTACAAGAAGCCAAGTGTTATGGTTGTCCAAGTTGCTGCAAATGATATTATATGTTTCTCCAACTTCATAAGACTCCCAAAATATGAAAAACCAACCCCAAACTAGAACTTCAGCAATCCGACATAGAAAACCAGCACTCAGAAAATGCAAACCAACAATACTAGAACCACTCCAAAATGCTCCTAACTCATCCAATACTCCTCCAAACAACTTGAAATAAGATGCAAATGACACTAGAGAAGATGGCGACCAAGTTAGAAACAATAAATAACATCAAACACCTCAGAATATTTTATACATGCTTCCCAATGCAAGTACAGGCAAAGTACAGTCTCCCTGGAGGGGCGACCAACAAGATAAAATTAGAAACTCCACTATAAAATCTGAAACTCAGCAAGATGAGGCGCCCAAGGTAGTAGAAATCATATAGCCAGTACCCAGAACAAGCAAAAATTCACTCAGTGAACTACAAGCCAAAACCTGCTACAGACAACACTCAACCAGCAAACCCAAAACTGATAAAACACACTAATCAACTCAAAAAACATCAAAGTGTTCATCTCTAGTATGCTCAATCTGTTCTTTAGTGTAAAGAACAGTCACGAGCTTAGCTAGGTGCTATTTTGCAAGGACAAAACCAAGTGGTGCTAGGAGGTATGCATTCCTTGAAGCAATTGAGTTACCATTTCGGCAACACTTCGTTATAATTTCTTCATGGATGATCTCAAATGAAGGCCAAGGCTCATATTTATAAACTTCTCCACAAATTCAAACTGCTTTTTCCCTCCAATTAGGGCACCCAAATTGAAACTCACATTCTCTTTCATCAAATTGCAATTTGCATTTCATTTCAACTCCCAAGCCACCTAGACATTGTGTCCAAAATGAAGGATAGAAGACTTTATTAAAAATGCCAATATTCCTTAAGTTAGGTGTCCACATTATCGAGTGAAAATAACTTTATTAAGGACTTAAATAATGTCTCCTCATGAAGTCGTCCACTTTAGCTTTGAAATATTTTTCCACTTAAACATTATTTCATCCAAGCCTTAGCCAAAAATTCACTTAAAATATAAGTTCAATCAAGAATACTGAATTTACCAAAATAAGCTCCAAGAGTGCGAGAGACCAAACTGCTCAAACCGACCTGCTTGAAATAGCCTCTAAGCTGGCCTTTTGAAACCTTGCTAAAAAGAGCACTTACTAAAAGTATCATATTGCTAAAAATAGTGTGTCCAAATTCATTTTAACCACATTTTGAGCAGTTGTCGCAACTTAATAAAAATAGTAAGTCCGAAAAAGTCCTCTATTTCAGTTGCATGTCACACCATTGCGAAACTCTCTGTTAACCCAGAAGGAATCCAGAATCAAAATTGCAAAACTCCAACATGCAAGCCCTTGAATTCGCAAAAGAAACCTCCAAGCAACTGAAAACCCTAATTCTGCCTCTAACTAGCCTATTGGCATCCGAGGATAGGCTATCAATCACTGGAAAGTGCAGTGCTATAAATGGGGAAATTACAAAATTTTGGAAGTTATCAACTTCCTCCTATTATCTTCAGGAAAATCACGCCTGGAAATGTAGACCTTGATGAATTGTCCCTCTGTGCAACTGATCTTCGAAAATATGAAGAACAATGGAAAACCCTTTTCCAGATCTTCAACAGACGTTTTTGAGAGAAAATAACTGTTCTTGGCTTCAACCTGCAAAGACAAATGATGAATAATGACGCCTAGGCTTGATAAATATCATTTGATGTTGAAGCAATCAAGTTTAGGGCAGCAACTCTTGATTGAGGAGTTCATTTGCCTGATTTGAAGTTCACAACACTGATTTCCACTCATTTGGGGACATTTTAGACATGAAAGGCTTTCTAAAACAATCAACTTCAGTCAACTGAGTCTTTCTTTGACTTTAGGTGTTCCTTTGCAGAATTGAACACTTTTTCATTATTTTTTTGTGATGAAATGCCTTTGGTCGATCCCTGGTTCTAGTTGCTCAGTTGATCTTGAAGTGTTGCTTAGTGATCCATTGCTGAGATGAAACAACTCTGATGAAGTGTGCTTGGGAGCTGCAAAGCTCAAAATCTGAGTTTGATGCCTCTGATTCTTGGGCGCCTTTTGCCAAGATGGTGCATTTTACACCATACTTAGCCAATTTCTTGAGTGTTCTTCAATCCCATCTAGTTTGACCCTCCGTGCTCTGATCTGAGATCATTGATGACTGATGAGTCTGGCGATCTTGGTGAAACATGGGATGCATAACTAGTTCAGCCTTTGAAAGAATGACTAGCTTCACGAATCCTGAAAGTTGATTTAGGTGCCTCAAAAGCTTGGGCGCCCCTTTTGACTTGTTATTTTCATGTTGCAAACTTTCACGAATGGTCCTAGTTTGATCTCCGTAGTCAGATGTTTGATTTATCTATTGTCTTCGATGACGGTGTCATTGTTGAGATTGATCATAACAGAGGTCATCCTGGAGGTTACTGAGCTTATAGACTGCATATGATTACCCAAAAAGATGGGTGCCTATTTCTAGGAAGATGCATTTTCCTTGACACTTAGTCAATTTTTCATGTCTTTCATCTCGTCTTCACATTTGGTGTTTTCTGCTTGATCTTCGTTTGTGAATGCTTGACAGGTTGTGTGAACGTGCAACTGGATTGATCGTGAAGCTAAGAGGGTGCTGAGCAGATGCCTTGTAGAAAGCAATCGTTGAAAATCTCATCAGGTGACCCAAAATGAAGGGTGCCCTTGGCTTGCAGGGGCGCTTTTGCCTTGATGTAAATTGATTTTCCCTCCATTTTGCATGCCCGAATGATCAATAGTTGTTGTCGTTTGATGTGTCTCGTAGGTTGGCATCAAGTTTGTTGTAAAGCTGAGCTAATGTTGGGGAGATCACCTGAAGACATGCTTGTTCAAAACTGACATCTGGATCATCTTGTTCTTCGGCGCCCTTGGTCACTAGGGGTGCTTTTTTTCATGTTTGACTGCCATTTTTGATAGTACTTGCTTACAACATCTCCTGACTTCGCTTATGTTCACCGATGATTGGTGAATTAGGTGACCTTGCTTGACGATGCGTCGAAAAGCCAGTAGAAACATGAAGGAGATGACAACCTTGGTGAAAGTTGATGACTATTTTTGACCGTTTGAATTCAAGGGTGCCCCTGGCCAGTAGGGCGCTTTTAGCTACAGCTCCATCATTTCCTTTGAAAATCTTCATCTCTTCGTGCTTCACGTTTGCTGTGTAGCTTGATTGGTTTGAGCATTGTCGTTGACGGTGCGAACACGTGCATCTTAGCAATCACCTTCACCATGCTGCGTGTACGGGTGTTGGAAAAATGACTAAGGCATTTGACTACATAGCCTCCTCCTGGTAGTAAGGCGTGCATTCTCCAGACTTAGTCAATTTTCAGCATTTTTCACTTTTGAAAATCCCCTCCATTATAGAACATCTTTTCGAGCGTTTTCGCCATGGATTCTTCGTTGAAGCTTTTGAGGCTTAGATTTCACCACCTGGTACTGACCATTTTGCCATTAATGGCTGCGGAGGTCCTAGCTTTCTTTTTTAAAAATGAAAATAGACCCACCAGGGTAAAACAAAATTTTGGGTGATTTTGACTTGACCAGTGTGATTGTGAAGTCAAATTATCCTATCAAAATCATTTTCAATCATTTCTGGAAATGTCCTATTTTTTAGGGTTTTCCTAAAAATAGGGGTTTGAAACCCTAATTTTCAAAATTTCAGAATTTTTTTAAGTATCTTCATTGACATAAACCCACAAAAAATCCATATTTTGTTTGACCTAAGACATACTTTTGACAATAATTTTGCATGATTTGGATCATTTTAAGCAAAAAATAATTATGGGTACAACAATCTACACTTGGGTAACTGTTGCCCCTTTTTTCAATTAACCTATTAAAAACCAAAACAAAAAGACCTCATCACTGAGTTAAGCTTTCTCTTTCAATTGACCAATGAGTATTTAGAGATAGACTAGGGAATTTAAGTAGTGTCTGTACTAGTGACTTTAGGCAACTATTGACAACATCGACAAACTGCCAGAAGTTTACTTTTATATTTATTTAATCAATCTGACTTTTATCAACCAGGATCTGCTGCTATTCAACAAGAATATGCTGCTGTTGACAATATTATATGTGGTTTGAACATTTGATCTGATCACAAGCACAAAGTTTAACTCCTTTTAGGGCAAGTTGACTGTTGAGCCTTACTTTGATTATTGTAGTTGATTTTGACCAAAATTAATGATGCTATAAATTGTAATGGTTTAATTGAATGCTATTTTGAAATATGAATCGAAACTGCTTCATGTTGTTGAGATTGTAGTTAGAAAATGATCCATCTAATTGAGTATGATTTTGGGAAATCTATTCCACTAATTATTGTGCATGCTAGTAGAGATGCTTTTAATTGATCTTTGTGACGGAGAGATTTTTAAGTTCTTTTACTGGGAATGCTAATTTCTTAAGTGACATTTGTAGGTCATCTTCAAAAGGTGATCGTTATAAACATTCATGTTTTTATATGGATAAACCATGGAATAAGCTATCCCTGTGCTAGAAAGCTATATGGCAGAGACAAATTTGAGGAATTTCAAAACACAAATATTCTATTGGCGATGACTATAAGGGGGTGATTATTGTCAGATCCACCTCCATCTAATATATTCGGTTTTAATTATGAATGTCCTGTAGTTTTTGTGCAGGTGCTATTGTAACTAGAACTGTTGTCCTATATTTGTAAATTTTTCCAATGTGTGTAGGTATTCATTTGGGACAGTTCAAAATGCTGATTTTTTTTTGTAATGTATTTTTTCATTCTCTTTTTGTTAGGAGGGTTTCACCGAAGCAAGGCTGCACAAATTACTGTTCTAATTTCATCAAATTCTGTTGTGACTTGCAATCAGCAACATTTCATTTAGGCATATTACCTATCCTTCGACATTGTATTTGGATCTTTTAGGTTGTTCCTCAGAATGGAAGGAGCATTGAGAAATTCATGTAGAAATGTGTTGCCGTGACCTGTTAAGATATTTAGCATTTTTTGTCCATCTCTGAAATGTTTTTCCCAGAATCCCAATGGTATGAGGTCACTTATTTGGAAGCTAGTGTCTGTGTGTATGAAATAAAGTGTAGAATTCTGGGAAAAACGGAGCAACAAGTATAATTGGGAATATGAGGCTGAAAATGATTGTGTTATTTATGGTGTTTATGGGGCATTTGAACAATGACAAATACGGTGTATGTTTTTGACAACTTTGAGATATTGCTCTTTGAATTCCACTCTCTTAAAAAGTACTGTAATTTCATAGTTGAACTTTGATTTGTCTCTAGTCTGTATTGTATGTAGCATTCATGTGTCATTTGACAATCTCATTTTACTTTTTGACAGCCTTCACTGTATTTTCCTTTTCTGGATATTCTCTTTACCGATTTCTTTTGATAATGTGTTATTGAAATAGTATCACTTTGGGAGCTCTGGTTTCATTCATGAATGGACAGGGAATTAGGATATGACGTCATGATATAATTTTAATATTTCCTGAGTTTTTTCATCTTCATCATTTTTGTAGCGAGTTGTGATTTCCTGTGGCAGTATTTAAAATTGTTTGTATAACTAAGATGCATATTAAGTTTTTCTCTCAAATCTTAGACTCTAGTCTGCCTGCATTTGCTTTCAAGCAGATATACTACCTGCCATTTTCTGCATAGTTTTCGAGATACCTACTTGATTTAATATAATATGAATCGGTGTTTGATTGCAAGATATTTTCTCTGACTTGTCTTATCTACTTTAATGATTTCATTATTGTAAAAGATTTTGGAATATGGTGTTTGCCATAACTTTTATTTATTTGGCCACATAATTCTTGTGTGAATCATTTTTTTTTTTTGTGGAGATCTTTAATACTGATGGAATGTAGGCTTACTGCTGGAAGGGTATTGGTTGGTTCAGCTGTCTTTCCTCCGATTCATCCTTCCCCTATATACTGTTAGATTCTTGTTATGAAAATGTTCTCTGGCTGCAAAGGGCCTTTACAATAGATCACTTATTGTGGCAATAATGAATAAATCATTCACATGCTTCATTACTTTACTTGAGATAAGTGCTCTTTTTAGAAGTAACATATGTATGTATTTTATCTGAATTATTATATTTTTGATTAATGATAGTGTCTTAAATATTAAATTTTTGTTTACCAACAAACTGTCTTAAATCAGGCTGCTCAAATCCTTGGCAAACCAGATCTGGCTCCAGATGCATGGGTAAAAAAATTGGTTACACTGTGTGATGGTGCACCCCCTACTCCTTTTGAGGCTATGCAGCATGTATTGGAGAAGGAACTTGGAAAGAAACCTAATGAAGTTTTCGAAATGTTTGAAAGAATTCCTCTAGGTTCAGCATCGGTTGCCCAGGTTTAGCATTGTTTTCTCTTAATGAATTCTTGAAAGGAATTACTCAAGATACTTCTATTTATTCATCAGAAAATTCGTCATTTGATTTTTAGATTCTAATGTTCAGTAGTTTTCTGTTTTTTTGTAATTAAAAACATAACCTTCTTATCATCTGTGTATCCATACCTGTTAATGCAATTAATTGAAGAATAAACCTCAGAGGTATTGGCATTTCATCTCCATAAGCCTAGAAAATTAGTAATTTTTTTTAATTCGTTTGTGGAAAATAAGCAAATATTAAGCAACCTTATTAAGGTAAGAAGCATGAAAAGTTGAAATATGAGATTAGGTGGTCAACAATTTTTTTGAGTGAATTATATGCTATGAAATACAGTTACAAAATGTCACCATGGCTGTGACAACTACAAGGCATAATCCATAGAAGCCTGAAGGGTAGTGTGATTTATACAAAAAAACCAAGAAAACCAATAAAGGAGAAACAAAGACTAGAACAGTATTCTCCATCTGAAATTGAAGGACCAAGCTACATAGGCAAAAAGGAAAACACAGCCTAGTGCCTAGTCAACACCTGGGCCCCAAGCAATCTAAACATCCTTTGCATTCCAGCTGGATCACTCTCCCGTTGCCATCTCAACCATGCCGTAATAAGAATTGTCACACTCACAAACCATACCACCTCATTCAGCCTCTATGCACTGCGGCAACAACAAAATTTGGATTAAGTTTGGCATTCAAAAAAAAATTCATTGTTAAATTTGCCTAATAGAAATTTGAATACAAAAATATATAAATAATAAATCCATCAAAATTTCATAATAGTTTAACGTTGCGAAATAGATTTGAAATATTTATAAGAAGATATCACATTTATAAACCATGCTAATCTTATCAAAGTTAAATCATTAGAAACACATGAAATCATGATTGAAAGATTTCTTTTGGTAAAAGTTAAAAAAAGTGAAAATCAAGAGTCAAGACTCTAAAAATTCAAAAAGTTAAGAGCATTTGGTTGAGATGATGTAGTATCATCATCACTAGATGCCTACTCAATTCATTATAAAAAAATGTCAGGCTTGTTGATGTTGTAGCTTCGGGCTACATACTTCCGCCTTAATTGTTGGACAATAAATTCATATAGCCTAACGGTTATTCATTTATTTATTAAAGTGAAGAGGCGCTTCACTTGGCAACACAATATAATATTTAATTATTGTGAATAATTAAATGGGGCCGACTTAAAGATATAATATTTAATATTTGCTAAATCTTTATGAGGCCGTCCTACATGAAGAGTCACATTATTTTGTATTTATACAAGGTGGAGTTTGCTCATTTGATCATTAAGTTCATTCATCATATTCACGTTCCTTGAAGAAGTTCACACTTGTGCAGCAGATCATCATCTTGAGCAGCAGATCATTATTTTGTGACAGCAGATTGATTTCAAGGAGAAACATATTCATGTTGTATCTTCGCATCTAGGAGAGGTGCTATTATTCATTGTATCAAATTCGGCCTTGTGTTGGGCCTGAGTTGTAAGCAGATTTCTGCTCTTATTCTTGAATATATAAGTGACATATCTGCTGGGTTTTTCCCCTCAAGTTGGAGGGTTTTCCCAGGGTATCTTGTGGTGTTCATTGTCTTATGTGCTGCAATTTCTGATCCTAAAACTAACATGGTATTAGAGTGGGTTTAAAGAAGATTGTGATCAGATTTACATAAGTAGCGCTTCCATCCACTCGTGTTCTCATCTTCTAGCATCTATCTCATCCTCACAATGATGAACGGGCTCAAGATCGAAGATAGGCTTGAAGGTGCTTCCAACTTCACCTGTTGGAAGTTTAGAGTGATGCTTGCATTGGAAGAAAATGAGCTTGCTGAGTTCGTGGAGGGCGAAGTTCCCGAACCTTCCGATGAAGATGTGAAGCCACAATGGAAGAAGAATGGCACTAAGGCGAAATTTTTTTTGGCTGATTTGGTGAAGGACCACCTTGTGCCAATCATCTCCAAGTTGAAGACAACAAGAGAAATGTTCAAAACCTTGGAGGAAATGTATGAGTTCAATAACACAAGCAAAAATCTTTCCTTGAAGCAACAACTTCATCTTGTCAAGATGGCGAAAGGAGATTCTGTCATGTCCTTCATGAAGATCACTGAATTGAGAGATCAACTCTCTACCATTGGGCATATGGTTGATGATAAGGATTTGGCCATGTTGGCTCTTACTGGTCTTCCTAAATCTTGGGAACCATATATCCAAGGCATTAGTGCGAGATCAAAGCTACCTAAGTTTGATCGCTTGAGTGCAAATTGCATTCAAGAGGAATCGAGATTAGCAGCAAGAGGCAATGGGCAAAGTTCTACCAATGAGGAAATTCATGTACTTGCCACTCAATCTTTGAAGAAGAGAGGAAGAGAAGGAAAGAAAGGCTACTTGAAAAGGAATAAAGATAGAAGATTTGATGGTGCTCCCGCATCTAAGAAGAAGAAGGATCTTTCCCACATACAGTGCTTCAGATGTGACAAGTTTGGTCACTATGCAAAGGATTGCCCAACTAGACCAAAACAACATGCTTCAATTGCAGATGTGGGTGAGGTCTCTCCTCAAAAGGATTCAAGTAAATTTCTATTCTATTCTGCTTTATCAAGCAATGTTCCAACAGATAGCAACACTTGGTTGATCGATAGTGGCGCCTCTCGTCACATTACTGGATTTAGAGAACATCTTTCAAATTTGGTGATGAGAGATACAAGTGTCCAAGTCATAATTGGAGATGATGCATGTTATTGAGTGAAAGGTGTTGGGACCTCCACTCTGTTGGCGTAATAACTAACACCTCAAGAGTGTAAGTTTGTACAGACAACTATGCACACTACGTGATGCGTACTTTTCAAATTAGGAGGGGAAGCTCCCTCTTTTGCTAGTATGCGTTCTAAAAGTAAAGTAATCTAAACCTATCTTTTTCGACTCAGCTGGAAGAGGCACAAGGTTAAGGAAACCAAGGACGTTGCAGCTAAGGGTTTTCTTTGGTTTCGCAGGTCTTAACTACAACTAAAACTAATTACTTTAATCTATCCAATTTCCTCAAGAAAACAGAGCATGAGGAAAAAGAGCAAGAATGGTTTTATACAATAAACCGGGTACATATTCACAACATGAAGGCAAGGTGGCACAACAATTTGCTTGGCTGAATAGGTTTATTAATACACACATCACACGATAAGCTTTAGGTACAAACTCTCAACATGAAGGCAAGGTCGCACAACAATTTGCTCAATTTGAATAGGCTTATTGATAATAAAACATAAAGGATAGCCAACTAGGATAGTAAATTGCATAGGCGAGACACGCGTACAATCTACGATCAAACTAGCCATTATATTTAACTAAGGTAAGCATTCACCATAATAACTGCATGAAACCCAAGTGGCATAACAATTCATTATCATAATAAATACTCGTGAACACATACAAAATAGGCAATATTACAGGCAAGGTAGGCACAACATATATTACTCTCTCGTGCAAAAGTTCTTGAACAGATACAATAGTAGCAATACTACAGGCAAATTGGACGCAACATGTATGCTATCAAGCAAAAGTTATTTACAAATGAGCTGAAAGCTCTTATTTATAGACATTGAAGGTGTAGGCAACCCTAAAATCACCTTGAGTCAACTACAGTCTTGCAATGCATGCAAGATTTTATTGCTAAACCCTAATAAAGGAAACTATACAGTTAACTGGAAAGCTACCATCAGTTAACCGATACAAACAATGCTAACTGGACAATGTGCAACATGCACGTCCTTATTGAAAGAAAAGCTAACTGATAACTAACATTAGTCAACTAACACTAACTAAGAGTCATCCTCCTGCTAAGATATCTCCAAGAATGAGATAAGCATGCCTGATATCAACAAGGAAAACTCAAGAACTGACGTTGAGTTAACTACTGCTTGTGACTCATCCTCGTAAATAACTGTAGGATCCAACTGGGCATCTACTCCAAGCCTTCTCTATTTATTATCTCGTCCAGGAATTTATCGCTTGTATCATCATCTGGCACTTTGACACTGTCCACGATGATCAACTGTTTGTCTAATTCCTTATCTCCATCCTGGATTGCCCTCTTATTGTCTCTCACTTCTGTAGTCACCTTAGTGAAACTGATAGTCAACATTGAAAACTCTTTCAACTTAGATGCCTCAAGATCTCCACCTAGGTTATCACAAACCAGCTCTTCGAACTCAGCCTGAACTGCCTCCAACTCAGCGTATGAACCATTCGCATGCCGATAGTGACATGGGATTTGGGTGATAAAGTCGTTGATAAATCGAAGAGCTGAAGCAGCCTTCTCTTGTATTATGCCCATTTTAGCTGAAACTTTGTCATACGTTTCCACTTTGCAAAGATACAATTCTCTCCAAGTGAAAACCTTTTTATCTCTTGCTGCTTTAATGGTGTCATGGGCAATTGCAAGCTATGATATAAGAATTAGATCTTTCGACTTACGCTCCGCTATGAAAATCTCGAGCTCTTGAATCCTCTGGCGAAGACTATGTGCGCCAACCCTCAACTGATACAACTCTGTAAGGAGGCGTCGACCAACAATGACAAAGTCCTCAATCCAGGTATCTAAAAACTTTCCTCGATTAACCAAGTAGCAAATCCTCTGCTGATTTGCTGATCTGCAGCTGTCTCTCGGAGCCGTGGATGTAAAGGTGCCTGTCCCTCGTTTCCATGAAACAAACTCGAGATGTACATGCGGAGTTGCCTAACTTCAACGTTGAGGGCTGCCTTATCTTCACCATACTTCATGACATGTTCCTCCAGATTCCTCGTGACGACCTTGAATAGGCTCACGTCGATGTGTCGAGTACTCTTACATAGATTTGCTTTGACGAAGGTAAAGTCACCAACATCAACCTCATCTAGGTTCTTGCTTTCTGGAGGAGTAGCAACCTCTATGATGATTTCGGCTTCAGGATTCTTCTCGATGTTGACTTGCTTTCTGGCCCTCTTATTCAACCTGTTCTGATGTGAGACAAGTCAAGCTCATATGAAGGCATACGCCTTTCTCTTCCCAATGACCTCTTGAGCCAAGATGAATAAGCAACGCTATCCTCTCGAGGAGGAGCTGCTTTTGCTATGTCAATCACTAGTGGATCAACTGGCACGAAGGTCTCGTGTATTGGAGACTCAGGTTCTAAATCAATATCGATCGGAGATGACTGCTGTGAAAAAGGTGGACCTGGAGATGACGAACCAGCGTCAGCCTATATCACCAGTTCTACTAGAACTACTGGCTCTGCTGGAACTACTAGCTCTCTCTCAACCCGCTTCCTCTTGGTGATGCTCTTCCCTTTTGAATTCACCCCAATCTTAACCCCTTCAGGCGCCTTCAAGATAACCTTAACTCGAGGCTTCGCGCTAGAAGTAGAAGGCAAGGAAGAAATCACGGCTAGCGGCTCTGCAATTGGAATCACCCTTCGTTTCCACTTGCTCTCAAGGAAGTACATGCTCGTTTTAATAACTGACCTGGACAAGTCCTTTATTGAAGTATTCATTGGGACATACCAATCAAGTTGACGAAGTGGCTGGCGAGCGACTTGGTCCTTAATGAATGAATTGAAAAGTATCTCGCCATCATCATCAAACAAGCCCTCCACATCTTCTGACAAGAAATCAACAATCTGTGGGAGAGTAAGCCTACAATAATGACATCGACGCACCTCAAAGTCATCCTCACAGTTAACCCAAAAGTCCTCAAGCGCTGCTGAATGTGAAATGTTTCGCTCCAACCTTGTTGAATAATGACCCAATGGATCATAGGTATGTCTCTAAGGAAAACACTCGAGCCGGAGTTTCTCTAACTCGTTTGCCATTAGCTTGCAATCGACAACTGTCTTACACTTGTAAATACCCAATCCAAAAGGAAAGGTGAAAGTTGGCTTGTGACGATTGCGAAGAAAAGTGTGAACCTCGTGTGCCTGTCTCATAAACTCCATGAAAAGAACCTTGTTCGATGGGTACCTCTGTAACATTAGAGTCTCTCCTATGTATCCATACACACAAATATATGTGAAAGTAAGGAATTGGCTGAACCAATCCGCCCAACTCTCCATTGCTGATTTGGCCTCTGAGGAAATTCTAACATGCATCTCGTTGTCTAAATCTCTGACTGTCCTCATAAGAAAGTGATCATTCACTGCTCTAAAGTCCTGTTCCGCTTTTGAAAACTCCAACTGAGAGTAGTATTCGTGCACTCTCTGAACGCCCAAAACTCCATTGGTCTTCAATAGTCTAAAGCTGCCTTGAAATGCAACCAAGTAAACTAGAAAAGTCACCATGTGGAATTCGTGCATCTTAAGGAACTCTGTAATTTGTTGGTGAAGACACTCACTAATAAACATTGCCCAGTCAAAGGTTTCTTTCTTATCAATAACTCGAGAGATGAGGTAGAACATCCATGGTCAGAAAACGCTTGCATCTTCTTGACCTGCTAACTGGTTGAGTAAAGTTATTAAAATGGCGATTTCATCCTTGAACTCACCACGCCCAATTTTCTTTGGCATGTTGGTTTTCTGAACTTTCAACCATCGCTGAGCTACTTTCTTCTACGATCTATCTTTGTCCTCCTCCCATATTCTGTCACAATCTGGAATGGATACTGCAAAATGATCTGAACGTGGAGGAATAGAAAAACATTTTTCTACATCCCTCGGTTTAAGGCTACAAACGACCCTTCCATCAGTCGACCTGATTTGTCGGGTAGACGAGTCATAATGCTTGATACAAGCAAGTACAAACTCGAGGTTAAAGACTGAGATGGGAATGGATGCCGCTGCAAGTATCCCTGAACCTCAAGGTTTCTGATTGTAGTACTGCTGGTACCCTCCAATGTATTTAGATTGATAACGGGATAAACATGACCCAAGTCAGTATCAGTAGTTTTCAGAAAATTATGAAAGAAAAACCTGTTTGGCCTTGTAATCTATGGGATTGTATTGCATTTGAAAAACTAGATTATTGACTATAAATTCGGGTATGTTCGGACAACTTTGGAAAATGCTGAAAAAACTCGGGGATAGGCTAAAAATAGCAAGTGGAAGTGAATTTTTTCGGATTTTTTTTGAGATATGGGTTTTGTGCAGAATCAAGTTCTAATACAACCTAGATCGACAAAAGTGCGAAAAAATATGATTTAGGCTTGCATGCAAAAGGTTTTTCTGTTGAGATTTGAATTGGCAGTTAGGGGCATTGGGGGCAATTTTTCCTACGAAAATCTGGTACATGGGTTTTGTGTAGAATTGAATTCTAAGACAATCTAGATCGATAGATTTGCGAAAAAAAGTGTTTTAGGCCCACATGCAAAGAAAATTCTGGAAAAAAGCACAATGCTCTAGAATAGAGGTAGTGGGGTAATTTTCACAAAATAATCTAAGACATGGGTATTGTCGTTGATGCTGAAATACTCGAACCCAGATGATGCTTTTCTGAAGAATTTGCCATTTTCTTTGACATGCGGAGAATACCTAAGATGAGCATAGAGGAAATAAGACAGAAGAATAAAAGTTTTATGTTTTGTTTTAATCTTCTTCTATAGAAATTCGCCTATGCTTGAAGTAGATCTGATGAAACCAACATGCAAATGGAAAACAAAGTCAGATATTCTTCTCCCGAACATTCTGAATCTATAGCTACGAAGAACATTGAAATCTGACATATGTAGCACCTTCAGATCACTTTTATGCTCAAGAAAAGACGTTTTTCATCAGCTCACAATGAGATAATGGACGCCATATGCAAAATATAAGAAATTAACTTCAAAGGCGTATTAAATGCATGCCATGTCTTGGAAAATGCGTGTAGACTTCAATTGAACCTTCAAAACCCACGCATGACCTATAATTGGCTTCAAAATCAATTAACTGCATGAAGAACAACCCTAATTAGGGCGCCACCTTGAGAAGCTCAGTTAACGGATGCATGCAAGCTGATCTCGACCAGTTATAGACTAAAAATAGGCTCTAGAAGAAGTCGACTTGGAAAGAGTTGAACTGAAGATCTATTTTCAGTTAACTGTTTCACCTCTCATGCACACTTCTATTTTTGAGTCCAAAAGTCAACCTTTGACTTTAGGCGTCCTTTCCAGACTTACATTTTTTTGAAAATTTGAATTTGAAAACCTCACCGGAGCTCATGTTTGACCATTGATTTTGATTGACTGCCATATCGGATCAACTGGCTGACAATTTCGTTGAAGAGCAGGATCAAATTTGACAAAAAGACTCCTTGAGTTGACAAACCCTGATTCATCCATCTGAGGCCTTAAAATGGAGGGCGCCCCTGGCCTCCAGGGGCGCTTTTTGACATCAGACTCCGAAAATTTTCTAGCATTTTCCATCATTTTCACTGTGAATTTGAACTCACTTGACTTTACGTTTCCCAGTGTCCGACAAAAGTTCAGAGTTAGCTGACTGGCTCACTGCGGAGCAAACCAAATTTTGAGCAAGAGCTCTTGGAGAGCACTTCCCGTAAAAACATCGTTTGACAGCTTAAAAACATGGGCCAGGGGCGCTTTTCCTCCCAAACAACCATTTTCACAACTGGCTAAAATCCACTAAATCTCCGACTGCAGGTTGCTGAGACATCCTCTGACCCGGTTGAGATAGGCAACGGAAAGTTGGAACCAACCTGGATGGGATGAGCACTTAAAATCATCAAACAAGGCATCAAAACCTTGGGCCTGCTTTTGACATTTCTGGATAATTCTGATCATGTCTGAAACCTCAAGTTTGACCTTTGACCACGACAACATGGCAACTCTGATTTACCTGCTGACAGATGCGTTGTGAAGCTGGATCAAGATGGAAACAAAACTCCTAGGTTTCACTTGATCAGAAAACTTCATCTGAAGCTCCAAAAAGATGGGCACCCTTAGCTGAGAGGCGCGCTTTTTCATCCAAACTTAGTCATTTTCAATTTCCCTCGTTTTGCGTTCAATCTCCAGTTTCAGGTGATATACTGATCTGTTGGACTGGCCGGCTGGTTCATTGTGAAGTAACAGGATTCCAGAGAAGACATTTTTGGAAGAGAGAAGTCACAAAAAGTTGATCTAGGCCTCCAGAATGAAGGGCACCCGTAGCTCAGAGTTGCGCTTTTTATTCCAGAGTTGTCCATTTTTACAGCGTCTTCACCTCGTCGAAAAACCCCTTCGAGATGAAGTAACTTTTCAGACAAAACTCGCCATAGAAACATCACCGAAGCGTTTTGAGCTTAGCTTTCAATTCCTGGCATCGACCATCTGCCATTGATGAGCTCAGAGAACCTAACTTCACTTAAAAAAAGAAAACTACCCACCAGGCTTAAACTGAGTTTTAACTGAAATTGACTTCACCATTGTGATCGTGAAGCAAAATAGGCCAATCAAAACAAATTTCAGCCAATTCTGACAAGTTTCAATTTTTAGGGTTTTTGACCTAAAAATAGGGGTCCAGAAACCCTAATTTTCAATTTTTTCAATTTTTGCTAGTATCTCCGTGGCATCACACTTACTCAAAGTCCATACTTGATTTGTCCAAAAACTATGTTTTGACATCATTTTAAAAAGATTTAGACCATTCTAAGCAAAATGCCTTAATGAATTAAAAAATTTGGTTTGGGTACAACATTAGGCTCCGTCTCTACGGCATAGGAGAATCCAGGAATCTCTGAGTTCTTGTAGACTAGTGACTTAACAATTGGGCATTGGAGTCAATACTTTTATTCCTAATCACCTAATAACAAGACTACTCCTAAAAATCACCTAAACAAGACTACTTAAATTGCCTAATAACACGACAAAACTTCACAGAATGGGGAAACACATTACTACATAACGATAAAGCATAAAGAAATTATTTACAAAAATTTACAAAAATTACTCCTCACTCGGAGGGTTGAAGTGCTTGAGATATTGCCCGCTGTATGGCAGCGGGAGAAGCCTTCCATCTTGATGTGAGAGAATGTATGTGTTCTCTCCTCTTGATTCATGAATCTGGAAGGGACCTAACCATAAGGAATCAAGCTTACCATGCATTCCTTTAGGTTCATGTCTTTTGTCCCACAATAGGACTTGATCTCCGATCTCGAAATCTCGCAGACGAGCTTTCTTATCAAAAATCTTCTTCACTCGCTCTTCATGCTGAGTGATGTACTATTTTTACGAGGAATCAAGCGGAACCTCATCTCTATTTCAGCCTTGGAGAACAAGGGATATCAAGTTGCATTCACCAAAGGTAAAGTTCTTGCATGGCCGAAGAACTCTAGCATCAAGTCAGCCCGAGTGATTGGTGTTCGGCAAGAATGTCTCTACAAACTTTCCACTCGTCCACTACAGGCGTTGTTTCTTGATACATCAAGTTCGTGCGAGCTTTGGCATAGAATACTTGCTCACATTCACTTCCGAGCGCTTCCAACCATGGAGAAGATGGTCACCGACATTCCTAAACTCAGCTAGGAGCATGAAGGTACTTGCCGTGGATGCGCATTAGGTAAGAATACTAAAAGACCCTTTTATAGTAGTGAAAGTAGATCTAAAAGCATTCTAGATCTTGTTCATTCTGATTTGTGTGGTCCAATGTCTGTTGCTTCTTTGAGTGGTTTCTTGTATTATGTAATTTTCATTGATGACTACTCTAGAAAGACTTGGATTTATTTCTTAAAGACTAAAGAATCTGAGGAAGTACTTGAGAAATTCAAGGAATTCAAAGCTCAAGTGGAGAACTTGTCCGGGAAGAGGATCAAAGTTCTTAGATTTGATAACGGAGGAGAATACATCTTTGGAAGCTTTCGTAACTTTTGTGTCGAAGCAAGAATTAAGAGGGAATTTTGTGTTCCCTACAATCCTCATCAAAATGGTGTAGCAGAAAGCAAGAATAGATCAATTGTAGAAGCAGCTAAGGCCATGATTCATGATCAAGATCTGCAAATCTTCCTTTGGGCCGAAGCTTCTAGGATAACTGTGTATGTTTTGAATCGGAGCCCTCATCATATCTTGGAGAACATGACTCTTGAAGAAGCTTTCACAGGTGTGAAGCCTGAAGTCAGCCATTTGAGAATATTTGGTTGTCCTGTGTATGTTCATGTCCCTAAAGATAAAAGGACAAAGTTGGAACCAACTGGCAAGAAGGGAATATTTGTGGGCTACAGTAAGTCTTCAAAAGCCTACAGGATTTACATTCCAGGTCAGAAACTGATAGAGATCAACACGGATGTTACATTTGAAGAAGATGTTGCATTCAAGAGATCTAAAGGCTCTCACATGGAGATAGACAATGAAGAACAAGAGTCTCCTCAGGACATGGAAGTTGACCATACTCCTGAGTTTCAGAGGGAGGCTACTGATCCAAGAGAAAATGATGATCCAGTTGAGCCTTTGGAACCTACTGATGGGCCTACTGACATTGTTATTCGTAGAAAGAGACCTCTATGGGCTAGGCAAACAATGCAGGAGGTAGAAAAGTTTGTAGCCCCTAGAGGAACATTCAGAGAAAGCAAAAGACGTCAGAAGTTTTCAAGCTATGTTGCATTGATGAGTCAAATGATTGAATCTGAGCCTTCCAGTGTTGAGGAAGCTTCAAGTCAGCAAGTATGGAAAGATGCTATGGCTGAAGAATATCAATCTATCCTCAAGAACGATGTTTGGGACATTGTACCTAGACTAGAAGGAAAATCTGTTGTATCTTCTAAGTGGCTTTTCAAGATCAAGCATGCGGCTGATGGAAGCATTGAGAAGTACAAGGCTAGATTTGTGGCTAGAGGATTCTCTCAGAAAGAGGGAATAGACTAAGAGGAAACCTTTGCTCCAGTTGCTCATTATACTTCCATCAGGACTATCATTGCCATTGCATTAGCTAAAGGATGGAAGTTACACCAAATGGACGTGAAGACAACATTTCTAAATGGTGTAATTGAAGAAGTATACATTGAGCAACCCGATGGCTTTGAAGTTCATGAGAAGGAGTCTCATGTTTGCAGATTGAAGAAGGCTTTGTATGGCCTTAAGCAGGCTCCTCGTGCTTGGTATGAGAGGATTGATCGATACTTGCTGAGCTTGGGCTTCTCCAAGAATGATGCTGATTCAAACCTGTACTTCAAGGTAATTGATGGCGAAGCATTGATCTTTGTTGTCTATGTTGATGATCTATTTCTTACTGGAGAAGAACACCTCATTATCAAATGCAAGAAGGAGTTGGCTTCTGAATTTGAAATGAAGGATCTTAAGTACATGCATCACTTCCTTGGTTTAGAAGTATGGCAGAGGCCTAATGAGATTATTCTAAGTCAAGGCAAGTATACAATAGACATCTTGAAGAGATTTGGTATGATGGATGGCAAATCCATGTGTACACCTATGGAAACCAATTTTCAAAAGTTAAAAGAGTTTGCAGCTAGTTCAGATCTGGTGGATCCCACTATGTACAGGCAGTTGATTGGATCATTGATGTATCTAGTCAATACTAGACCAGATATTTGCTATGCAGTGAGTGCACTTAGTCAGTTCATGTGTGAACCAAGGCAAATACACCTAGTTGCAGCAAATCATATCCTGAG
The DNA here is from genome assembly GCA_007115665.2 of Sequoiadendron giganteum. NCBI lineage: Eukaryota > Viridiplantae > Streptophyta > Pinopsida > Cupressales > Cupressaceae > Sequoiadendron > Sequoiadendron giganteum. Next base: position 637,820,808 of record CM021100.1, read on the forward strand.
ATACTTGCGTGGCATAGTTGGGTTTGGCTTGAGATATTCTTTTGATGTGGAATTGAAGCTGCATGGTTATACTGATTCTGATTGGGCAGGGTGTGTTGCTGATTGGAAGAGCACCTCTGGATGTTGTTTCAGCTTGGGGTTTGCGATGATCTCCTGGTGTAGTAGGAAGCAGTCTTCAGTAGCACTGAGCACCGCAGAGGCTGAGTACATTGTAGCATGTGTGGCAGCTTGAGAAGCATTGTGGCTTCAGAAGCTCCTTGCGGGACCGTTTGGAGAATCATTGGAGCCAATTGTCATTCATTGGGATAATCAAAGTTGTGTGAAGCTTTCTGTCAATCCAATGTTTGATGACAAAACCAAACATGTTGAGATCAAATACCACTATATTAGAATATGGTATTGAGGAAAGCAATCCAGTTGAGATACATTAGCACTGATGAGCAAACGATCGACATTGTCACCAAGCCCCTCTCCAGAGTAAAGTTCGTGTGCTTTCGAGACAAGCTTGTAATTGTGGAGAATTAAGCCCTAACTGAGAGGGAGACTCAACTTCAGTGATCTTCTGTGATTTGCTTTAATGCATTTTTCTTTCTTAGAGAAATTTGAGGTGTAAGCCCTTGTTTCCACCCTCTAGGAGTAGCCATGGTGGATGTCATGTTGAGTGACTCCATGACAACATCACGTGAGAGAGTCCGTGATAATTTTTCTTGTACTTGTGTTTATTCACCCTCTGGTAGTATCCATGGTGAACGTCATGTTGAGATGATGACATCACGTTGAGTGATTCCGTGATGGGCATTGTGCACATATGCTTTAGCATACATGGGGGTAGCCATAATGGTTGATATCACGATTGAGTGAATCCGTGATGAGCCCCTTCCACATATGGGTGTCGCCATTGTGGGTGTCATGTTGAGAGATTCCATAACAATGTGTATTAGAAGTATTCCTCCCTAGCTTAGAGGGAGTGTTGATGTTGTAGCTTCGGGCTACATACTTCCGCCTTAATTGTTAGACAATAAATTCATATAGCCTAATGGCTATTCATTTATTTATTAAAGTGAAGAGGCGCTTCACTTGGAAACACAATATAATATTTAATTATTGTGAATAATTAAATGGGGCCGACTTAAGGAAATAATATTTAATATTTGCTAAATCTTTATGAGGCCGACCTACATGAAGAGTCACATTATTTTGTATTTATACAAGGTGGAGTTTGCTCATTTGATCATCGAGTTCATTCATCATATTTGCATTCCTAGAAGAAGTTTGCACTTGTGCAGCGGATCATCATCTTGAGCAGCAGATCATTCTTTTGTGACAGCAGATTGATTTCAAGGAGAAACATATTCATGTTGTATCTTCGCATCTAGGAGAGGTGCTATTATTCTTAGTATCAAATTCGGCCTTGTGTTGGGCCTGAGTTGTAAGCAAATTTCTGCTCTTATTCCTGAATATATAAGCGATATATTTGCTGGGTTTTTCCCCTCAAGTTGGAGGGTTTTCCCAGGGTATCTTGTGGTTTTCATTGTCTTATGTGCTGCAATTTCTGTTTATTGTATTTCTGATCCTAAAACTAACAAGGCTCATTTGCAATTGCTTCATCTTTTGGACTTTGTTGTAATGTGAAGAAGATGTGCAGTCTTTTGCCGATTTGTTCATAAACAATTATAAATTATTACAAATGTAGACAATATTTCTTGACTTTCTAGACAACAAGATTTTTTGTTTTAAGGAATGAATGTAGTCAAAGAAGTTTGAGTTCTTCTTGCAAGCTGATGAACTTTCTCCTTGACCTAATATTCAAAAAGCAAAGTGTTGTGGTTCAAGAGTCTGTGCGCCATAGGTCATCCACCATCTATACCCAAGTATGTCAACTTGTGCTATGTCATATTTGGTTGTTGACATTCCAAACATCCCTTTCATTGACTTGTATTTCTAACATTGGTCTCTGATTAGACTTGCAATTGTTAGATCTTGTTCAAACCTCTCAATGGCTTCAAGAAGCCTTGCCATTACTTCACAATCATTTTGTCTATCAATTTGAAATAGCTTATGCTCCAAATAACAAGCTATTGCATGTAAAGGTGTGTGCATCATTTTGTTTCCCATATCTCCCTATAGTCTTCTTCCACATTATTGAGTGTTTTTTGAATAGCTTCCTGACAATGGTCCATACTCTCATAGAGCATGCCAAGACAAGGGGTGTCACCATCAACTATATGAAACACATCAACAATTGGTCAACATATATTTAAAATCTTTATTGCATTTTGCCAAAAAATATTGTTTAAAAGGATTTGTGCTATGACCTTCCCATTGGGACATTTAGGAAGAGTTGAATTTTCCCACTCATTGGAACAAATAACAAACTTTAGAGCTTCTTTCTTTTCAACTACTCTTCCAAAATGATATAAAATGGAACAAATCTTGTTTCATAAGGCCTCAACAACTCCCTAGATGCATGTTGCTTGTAAATTTTCAATGTGAGACAATGATTTCTTAGAAAATTTGCAATTTCTCTCCCTCTCTAAATCGCTTCATGTACCCATGGGAATTTAGCCAATTCATGAAGCAACAAATCTAGACAATAGACCACACATGGGTTCCAATATATTTGTGGGTACTTTCCCTACTATCAATTTCACAGGTCCCATACAATTTGCTATTATCAATTATCACTTGAACCGCATTTCTCACCCCTACTTCAAGAATGGCTTCCTCTAATATTTTAAAAAATATGCTATAAATTTTTCTTATATAGTTCATGGTGTCAATTACCTTCAAGAACACAACACCTTGAGGATAAGCCACCAAAACATTAATCAATGGCCTTTGACATATATCTGAGCATCTATCACTCAATATAGTGCAATTTGTTGCCCTCCAAGATGCTTTGACCTAGTCGTCCTATCTCTTGACCTCTACAAAAGAGTTGTTTTGAAAGCCTCTGAGGAGGGAGGTTTTTACCCTTTGCCAAACTTTGCAACTTTTTGCATTGCATTTAAAAAATGTGGATTCCTAGCTACATTGAATGGAATGGAACTTTAAGAAAACAAATCTACCAATGCATCATCCACTTGTTTTTCTGTTGGTTTTAAAAAGTTGTTCAATGTCCCACTCTCAATCCACTTGTAATGACCTTGGGCATATTGGAATAGGAAGACATAATAGATGCCATGAATCTAGACATATTCTCTTCGATTTGCTATTTCTTGTGTCTTTTTTATCTTTTCTACAATCAAAGAGGATTAGTCTTTCTCTAGAGTAGCTCTAATATTTGGAGTCATATTCATGTAGTAATACCTCCTTTTGCACCCCTTGAAATGCCAAGTGGTCCATTACCCTTGTCAAACTTCCAATAAAAGGTTTTTGACACCAGCTACATTTGACATTAGTACCATTGTGGGTCACATGTTTCCATCGATCGACACTTGATTTTTAGGGAAGAAAATAACATTTATTATTTAGAACATTAAAAAATTAAAAAATTAAAATTAATAACAAATTGCTAGATTTGGAATTAAATTTAATAATTAAAAATTTAATTTAAATATTTTAAATTTTGAAGTATTACATTTTTAGTGTATTGAATAGAGTTGTAAAGTTTAATCAAGGTTTATTAGCTTTCACTTTACAAAGAGATTTGTATCAAATTAAAACATGTTTCTCTATCATTTTTGTTTTGTTTTCCTTTGTAACTTGTTTGCAACGTTGGTGCAAATTAACAAATTTAATTTATCTTTCCCTATATTTGTATTTGAATGTGAATTTAATTTGTTTATGAACATGATTTTAACTTGTTTAAGTGCATTCTTTATAATGTCCTCTTCTTGTGCCTAGTCAACTTTGTTGACTGTTAGCCTATTCAACGGGTTCTTGTAGGCTAACTCAGTGTTTAGGGAGCTCCATAGTCCTTGGAGGGGTATTTGCTCAGCATATTTCCAGTTTTTTATATGGCATTGAGCTCTATTGTTAGCATGCTTTAGGGTGACGCTTTCAAAACATTTTTGGACATCTGGTCCGTCCTCCACTTTTTATGGAGCTTATTTCTATTTTTGGAAAGTCACCATAATGGCCTCAATTATAATTCTTTATTGTCGGCTTTAGTCTGGCATAGTCAGTTTCGAGATTCGATGCTCTGGTGATGTTTCTATGAGTCAAATGGAAGAAATTAATTAAATGCCTAAGTTTTAATAGTTTACTATAAAGTCACATTCAAATATTTATTTAAATTATTAAAATGACTTTATATTTATTACTCGGGGGCTTGGAGACATAAATATTTAATTTTTATTAAGTTCATTTATTTTTCAGAAAGGTGGGTGTTGAGTTTTGGAGGCAAAATATTAAAAATAAAATGTGACTTTGACGGGAGGAAATAAAAGGGCATTTTGAAGCTTATTTTCATATGCTGGGATTTTGATATTGTTCGTATGCTGTGGGGCTTTTCCTCCAAGAACTTCCTGAAAGCAAAAACCCTCAAGAAGAATATCATCCATGGTGGTGAAAGATCTTCTCTGGGTGATTGTTGATAGATTCATTTAGAGTCTATGCTTGTGCTTCAATGATCGAATTTCCACTTTGAAACAAAAGGGTTTAAATACAATAAGATTTTGGGAAATGACTTGCAGGATTGTAAGGAGATTTTGAAGAGCTTTAATATATTGATAATTATTCATGATTGTCATATTTCTTTGTGCTGGCTGAGCATTGGAAATCCTCTATGGTTTGAGGTGATTGAATGGTGATTGCTGGTCACTAAATCTCACCTACAGGTCGCCATTATGAAATTAGGCTGGGAATGGGATTAGTTGCAGTTTGAGGCACCATTGAAAGTCTATTTGCTGGGCGAATATATGTGGAAAATTGAAGATGTATTGGAGAGCATTGCTATCATTGATTTTGGAAGAGATTGAGCTGCCAACTGTTTGTAATAATGCTGTTGTTAAGGATGCCAACTGTTTGTAATAATGCTGTTGTCAAAGGATGCCAATTGTTTGTAATAATGCTGCTGTCAAAGGATGCAAACTGTTTGTAATATTGCTGCTGTCAAAGGCTCATTCCACAGCCATCAAACTGTTGTGTAGCAGACCTACATTGATACTTCATATCTCTATTCAGATGTGAATCTCAAAGAGGTCAGATTTATGTTGGAATTTTGTATTTGTATAAACATTGCTGCTGATAAAATTAACACAAAAAATCTGCATTATTATGTTAAACTTTAAAATGATAAGGAGGACAGCCAATTGATTAGTAAATTGTTTGTCCATTTTATGAAACTTTGGGCTTCAAAAAATAAGTGTTTGCAATCTAATCATCAAAATAAATCAGATACATTCCAAAAGAATTTTGGAAACTATAACAATAGTGTGCATGCCAAGTGTTTGTCAAAATGCCAACATCTTGAAATCAAGAAAAAATTAAGTGAAAATAGGGGAGGTTCTTACAGTCTTATTGCCTTATGTTCATGTTTATTTCTGTTTCTACTGAGCTTCTCTTGTATGTCATGACGATATTTATATGGATGCCGGTAATTTAGGGGAAGTTACAATTTGTTAGTACATGGGTATGTAAGATATGATACTACATGGGTATGTGTATGAGAATTTTGTGTTTTAAAGAAAGATTGAATTGGAGTATTTTTTTTGTTTGTATAGCTTATGTATGCTGTGCTATAGCTGGATAAAGCATAAGAAACAAGCAATAACCAATCTTTATTAAGGGCTATTTAATGTGCTGTTTTGCTAGATATTGTTACAGCCTGTATTTAGTGATTGAATATCAAATCATTTTGGGAAGTTTAGCTCAATATAATGTTAAGAAGTAAGTTGGAGGGTGTCATGTCCCCTTCTAGTTGACATCTCTCGGAGCACTGGATTAGCCTATTATGCGACCCTCGTAGGCTGATGGGATGGATAGAGGGTTTTGATGGAGTTTGGCTTGGCTTCAGTTGTCAGTTTTTTACTAGTTGGCTTTCGTTCGGGCTCATTTGGTTACCGTTTACTTGAGTTGCTATTTTTAGCAGTATTTGGCACTCAGAGAGGCACCCTTGCTATTTTTAGTAGTACAGTTTGATCACGTGCAGAATCACTCCCTGGTTTGCCAGCTTTAGACGGTTTGTGCATCAGACGTTTCTTGAGGGAGTTATTAATATTTGATTGATTAATTAAATATTAATTAAATGGAGCATATAATATAAAGTTATAATATTTTAATATTATAACTTAAGTGAAATATTGAAGGGGTCGCCCATCATAGAAGGGGCCATTTTTAATTGTAATTTATAATTAAAATTGCGTTTGAAGACTATTGAAAAATTAAACAAGAAAAGTTCGAATTATTTTAATGATGCTTTTTTGAAGGAATTCACACTTTTCAAAGGATATAAGGGTTTGCTTGGAAATTCGAGCCACTATGTTATGAAAATCGACTTTGATCAATTATTCTTCCAGAGAACGGAGCCAAGGGTTTCAGTTGTCTTTTGCATTGGATAACGAGCCATCTTCAGTGTCTGCAGTTCAGAGGTTGTGAAATATCAGCTGATTTATTGCTTATCAGAGAGGTAGCTTCATTCAAAAGTTATTACAGAGCTTATTCAGAGATCACATCTTCAAGGGTTTGAAGAGCAGATTTTAATTTGTTGAAATAATCATCATTGCAGAAGAAAAAATCAGAATTATTGATCTGCTGCTACAGTGACGTGAATAGTACCTGCGCTACAATGATTTATATTTGGCATCTTCTTGGCTGAGGAAAAGGTTGCATTTCATGTTATACTGAAGTTCTTCAGTTGTGCGCATTGCTGCAAATAATAATCAGGCAGCTGCAACATCTGACGGAGGGAGAAGTTATTAATCATGATGGCTGTACAAAATCTACATCTTTTTGGAGCGCCTGTAATCAGCAAATCAGGTTTTTAATTAATGCAATCAGCTTTGCCTTTTAATTTGCATGTTAGGGTTTGAATTTTGTAAACACCGTGAAAGCATAATAAAACTATTGGCTATCGAATTGGAGATTCATATTTGTCAGTTTCCAGCTTATAGAATTTATTATAGATTTTTGAAGCAATTTCTTTCAAAATCGCATTTCTTCTGTTATTGCAAAAAAACACAAAAAAATCAAAACATTCAAAAACAAGCAGTTTCAGAAACAGTGAGAACAGGGGTTTCTCTAGAGGGTTGAGGTAGTGGGGAAGAAAAGACATTTGTGAATTGCCACCTATGTGAAACTTAAATCCAAACCCTGTTCATTCAAGTTATAATTGCAGCTTATAAGTTGTGCAATGTCGACTAGTCTGGGAGTAGTTCCTGCTTAGTGCTCACTACTAGTGAGATGTAAGAAAAAAACATTGTATGTATTAAAAAAAAAAAGAAGCCCTAATGAGAACTAAAAGCATTGTTTCAAAATATATAGCCAATACCAAGCATCCATCCTTATGTGTTAACTAAAAGGCTGTTAGCTCCATTATTTGGTCTAACATTGTATTGATTTCCCCCTTTAATTTGTCAAGGGCTTCATGAATGCAAGGGAAAGAATTACACCTCTCGACATCATCTGCCCCCACCAAAATAACCTCTTGGAGCTCTATCAAACTTGATAACACTAAAGATAGAATCCAATCTTGGATAGAAGCTTTTGGAGCCATGATGTGTGTAATGTCCCAATTTTAGCCATTCGCTCTTCAGTAGCTCATCAGCCTATTCCGGAAGTTCGTAGGCCCGTTGAGGTGAAATTAAGATTTCCATTGTTTGGAGGTTTTTGGCATTTCTCAGAATTTACTATTTTTAGTAAGTTCTAATTTTGGCAGTGGTCCTGTTGACAGCATCTCAGTAAGTTTACCATTTCAGTTGGAGCAGTTGAGTATGTTTGGTTTTAGCTTTTGAGGTGAAATATTGGAGAAATAAGTTATTTCAAGTCATTAATGTTATATTTTTGAATTGACCCCTTGGCCTAGTGTTATGACTCGAAGTTGTGTTAAAAGGTGGACATAAAGGGTGGATGCCTCATGAAGGAAGTTATTAAATATTTAATAAAGTTTTATTGTCCCTTGAAGTGGACACCATTCTAAAGGAGGATTTTATATTTTTGAATTTTAAAATGTTTCAAAGGGAACTTTTGGCATCCCATTCTTGGGGGAGTTTTGGGAGTTTGAAAAGTCATCTCTTTTCTTATAAAAGAGAAGTTTTGCTCTAGCTTTTGGCATCCAATGTGTATGCTAAAGTTATGCTGTCAAAATGACATTGTAAATTCAGCTTTGAGGGATGCTTACTTCCTAGCAATTAACCAATTTCGTGTTTGAAAGATAACACCTAGTTTGCTTCATGGCTGCTTCTCATCCAGACAAGCAGATTGGGCTTCAAAATGGAGAATTTTGGTGATGTTTCTCAGTTTTGGTGTTGCTGGTATTACTACAGCTGAAAGTGTTTTTTCTTAGCAGCTTTTTGAGCAAATAAAATATCATTCTGGGTATGATTGCAAAGTGATTCTAGACTCAAGGCGACCCTTTCCACAAGAGATCGGAATTTATTTCCAAGTTATTATTTTTATCTTGCAAAATCGCACCTCCTAGCAAGCCGTACCTCTCATGAAGGGCATTGGAATTCATGCCAAATAATTGGAGGCGATTTGAAGTTGTTTCATCACTATATCTTGGGTGCCTACCCTCCAAAGAGTCTTTGCACTTCGTTCCATCATGTTTGGAGGTATATTGATGAAGATGTGAGCATTTATGTGGTTTTCTGTTTGTTGGTTGACATTTTCAGTTTGTTGGTTTTTGTTATCAGCCTTCAATAAGTTAAGTTTTTGGCTTCAATTTTAGTATTAGTGAGGTTTAAAACTTGGAAGTTTCATCCTTCACATATTTGCATTTTATCTATCAATGTAGCACTTGTAAATTGCAGATTTCTCTAATTGTAAGGTTGTGAATTAGTAGTACTAATCCAACCATTGGTATTTACTGCATTTACTTGTGATTTTTAATGCAAACACTATAACCCCTGGATGGTTTACCGCTAGTGTGGAAAAGAATTTAATAATCTCTCTTTTGTACCCACTAAAAAGTGGTCAATTCCCACTCACAAGTGGATGCCTGCCGCAGCGAATGAATTAGTTTGCTTTGTTTCTTTCTTCTCCCCACTGAATAAGTGGAAGTGTGGAAATTGTTCATGGCTGGTTCACCGCCTCTTTACTTTCAGTTGTAACTTCTTTTCAAGTTATTGAGCATTTACCTCCACCATATGCTAGCCCCTCACCCACAATGGGTTTTAGGGCACATTCTTGGTGTTGAGTGTTTTCAGTATACTTATTACTTTGTTGAGCTAACACTAATCAGTTGGCTTAGTGCTGGTTGTGTTGTGAAAATTCCAAGAAAAAATTGTCTAGCACATTTCAATGTGCAACTTGGCGTAAAAATATTCATTGATGGAGCAACACGATCAATGGAATCCATTATTTTCGAAGCCATCTTGATGTATTGCACACTTGATCCTTTGCAAAGTATTTGGGGTGGGTAGGGTAAAAATAGGATTCAAGTGGTAGTTTGATACTACACCCCCTTAATGAGAATCCCCACCACTGTGAGGAATCGGGAACCAAAACAATAGGAGAGTTAAAGAGAAATAGAGGTGGAAATCAAAGCAAAGAACCTTGTGAAGAATGAAATCCTCAAAAGGCTAATAGCTTATAAAAGGGATGGCTTTAATTGACCAGTACTATTCTGCTTGCACGTGGTGAGAGCTCTGGTAGCCTTCATAATGACAATACATATTCAATTGAAGCAACCAACCCTACATGACAGAGGGAAAAATAGTTAGAAAAAGAGATCCCTACAACCTCAAGGCTATAAGGTTAGAAGTAGTGAGATCTTGCAATCCAGTCTAAGCATCTTCCCAATCACTGATTTTTGTGATGAACGGAGAAAGCTCAATCCCCTTGTTTGATGGGAGGGTCTGCCATCTTGTTGCACTTCTTATAATAGTGTGTATTTAAACATCTTCCATGTCCTTGTATATATTTAGAGCCTCTTCCAAGAGAGCCTTAAACTTCCAACACCTTGGAAACTTCCTATCCAACCTTGCCACCAACAATATCAAATCCCCCTCTAGAATTTGCTTTGTACAATTGATGGAGGCAGTCAATTTCAACATATGACCATCTGGCATCCTACTGCTCCTGTTCAACAACTAGATCTTATTGCTCCTATTATCCAGCCAAATCTTATGCGAATTGAAGGAGAGCAATCAGACATCATTAGTAGCTTGAGGAGTTTCGTGTTCAAGAAAAAGGAAGGCCCTGCTCAGTGGAGAAACATGGCTACTATTCTTGACAAAGAAGAACAAAAAGCTGATCTTGCAGCCGAAAGACCACTCTTATCACCTCCTTCCTGGGAATAGATAATCTTGGCTTACACGGTTTATACAAGGAGGAGAGGTGCTGCTGCAGATCCATCCTTTCAAGAAACAAAAGTTGGAGAAGCATACAACGCAGATCCTGAGATCCAAGAAGACCCTGTGATCTTGCCAAAAGCAATGGGTGACAACAATGATAATGGCAATAACCATAATAACAATAATCACAGACGTCCACCCCCATTAGCTTGGGGTAACAACATTGGACTGTTAGCTTTGCAAGGACATCATGAGTTGCCCAATGGGTCAAGGGAACACTTTCCTTGGTTTCATGACGATGGAACTCAACACCTTGTGAACATATTTCTGCATTCACATCAGCTTGCCCCGTTTTGCATGTATCACATGAAGACATTGCTGTGCATCTCTTTGTAGAGACTCTTGTGGGAAATGCTACTGACTGGTTCAATCACTTGGAGCCGGGCATTATTACAAGCTGGACAACTATGAGCGAGAAATTCTTGGCGAGATTCAAGCCCGTTGAAGATAGTCATTGATTGTTTGCTCAACTTTCAAACTCAAAGATGGAGCTCAATGAACCTATGAGGGAATTTGTGGCAAGGTTTAACCGCCTAGTCACACATCTTTCTCATACCCTCAATCCATCACTGAAAATTCTGTTGAGCAGTTTCATAAATGCTCTTCCATCTGAGATAGCCTTTTTCTTGAGTTCGGCTAATGAAATAGAATTAACTACTGCACAAGAAAATGCCATCGAGATTGAAGATAACATGATCACTTCCAGGAAGATGAAGATAGATTCTATCAAGCCTCTAGTTCAAGGTTTTGCAGATCCACTGCTATAGAAGGTAGCTAATGAGGTGACTATCCTCAAAAGGTAGTTAGCTACTTAGGGTCAGCCTCCACTGCTTGCACCAACACCACAATATCAACCTCAACAACCGTACCGGCCAAAGAGAAATAATTTTCAGCCTTTCAACAATTACAGGCTGTGGTTGCCAACACCTCCACCAAGACAAACAGTTGAGGTTGAGAAATATACAGTATTTTGTTCTTTCCATGAGACCAATGAACGTATTGGTTCTACATGTCCTGAAAATTTAAGAATGAATCAAATCATGGGATACACTGACATTGCACCCAGTTCAAGTTTTGTCCCTACACCAAGTTTGAATGTTGTCTTTGTAATGTCCCCAATTTAGCCCTACGCTCTTCTTGAGGTTTTAGCCTATTTCCGGAAACTCATAGGCTAAGCAAAAGCGAAAATTAGGGTTTCCTATTTTATAGGAGGTTTTAGATGCATTTTTGAAGGCTTGCATGCAAGAGTTTGGTAGTGTGCTTCTGGGAGTTTTCTGGGTTTTCAGAGAGCTTTAGAATGGTGTAACATGCATCTCCATCTGATAACCTTTTCAAGCACTTACTATTTATAGTAAGTCATGTTGGCTTCCCGGTTTGTGCTCAGAAGGCGTTTGGGAACACTTACTATTTATAGTAAGTCATGATTATTGCTCAGTCGATGTTCAGATAATGTTTTGCAAAATTACTATTTATAGCAGTTGGCTATTTTTGGTAAGTCTATTTATAGCAGTATCATTCTAGCAGCAGTTCAATCATCTGCAGTACACATTTCTATTTTGGGCAGTGTGGCTGTTCAGCTTGGCTTTTTGAAGAGTTTGAAGTTAACTTACTATTTATGGTATTGGCTATTCTTAGTAAGTCTATTTTTTTAGCAGTGGCATCATCAGTAGTTTTGCTCAGGCCATCATTCTATTTCTGGCAAAATTAGTTTGAGCATTGGCTAGTTTTTGGCTTTTATCCCTCCTTGGGTTGAGTTCCAGACTTAGTCAATTTTATGTCTTGAAGTTGTACCCCGCGCCTAGGCTTGATGATTTCAAGTTGTTTTAATGAAGGGGACATAAAAGGGGTCGAATTTCATATGCATTTAATGTTTATTGTGCAACTTAAAGTTGTATGCCAAAAAGGGAGATGAATAATATTTCATTAAAGTCAAAATAAAGTGATTGTTAAGAGATGGCGTCCCTTGGAGGAATTGAACAGTTTCTTGTTGGGAGTTACTGATTGCTTCATTTGCCAATTGAAGCTTATATATTGGTGCCTTGCTCATTGTTTGGGATCTTGGAAATTTGAAAGTAAAGTTATGCTGTTGGTTTGAAAATCCAGAACCTGGCTAAGGGGAAGCTTAGCAAATTCAATCCATCCTTCGGGCTTGAAACTATGGCTTCCTAGGTAGGTCTTTGAGATTGTACTTCACACAGGAGTGCAGATGGAGCTTTATTTCTGATGTTATTTGATAGGTTGCTGCTATATAACCTGTTATTGAGTTGCTGGTTGGTTCATGGCTGAAGTGAATTTCTGTTCATAGCTTTACCATCGAATTTTCTATCGTTCCGGGTGCTGGCCCATGTTGTTCCACTGTGGAGGGCACCCCTTTATGCAATTTTGCAGATTTTATCATTGAGTTTCTGATTTTTGGGAGGTCGACCCTTCCTGGAGGTCTTACCTTTCTTCTTGACTGTATTGGGAATCGTGCCAACTGTTTCTCTCAGTTTTGGGCTCGTTTTCTCAATGGAGGTTGGATGCCTAGCTCTTAGCTGTTGATTGGCTATGGTTTGAAAGCTTTCCGAGTTGAATTGAAAAAGATACGTCCATTATGGTGAATTCTCACCTTGCTGATCTGATTTTCTGTATTTCATATTTCTGATCAGATTAGTTAGAAATTGTTATAATGCTGTTCTGAGTTTCTTTCTATATCATTTTGATATTGTAAATGTTAGAGGAAGTGTTACTCTAACCATTGAGTGTTTTTGGAAGGATATCATTCTCATTTTCAGCTGTATGCTATTTGTTTGTGAGCTGATTCGTAGTACTAATAGCCATTGTTTCATTGTTGCAAATTCTAGTTTATTTTATACTCCCACGATTGAGTGGTTGAGTTTAATAAAGCTTCTTTAATTAATGTTGTTTCCCCCCCCCATGAAATAAGTGGTTGTGAGGATTTGTATACCCCCTGTTGTGACCTTTTCACACATCACCCCATTCAAATGGGGACCCCCCTAAATTTTGCTCCATTTTTGGCCTTTTGGCTTTTGTTTTGCGTTTCTCTCTCTCTGGTCTTTTTTCCTTTCGGGGATGTCTCTGTATTTGACCTAATTTGAAATTTTGGCTAAGTCTGAAGTGAATCTGTGAAATTAAGGTTTTGTCTTTAGGCTGGATTGAAATTAAATCAAGTTGGTAAATTGACATCTGAGCACAGTAGTACAGTAAGGCTCAAGGCAGGATCCCACTGAAATTTCGCTGAAATCTGACAACTTACTATTTTTAGTAAGTACCTAAAACGAGGTCTTTTCCTCAAGATTTCGGGATTCTGACTACTCCAACACATCTAGGTAACTTCAGAGTGCCTGTACGAGAAATTTGAACAGATTCAGACAACTGGCTATTTTTAGTAGTTCAGCCTTCAGAGGCCATTTTCAGGGTTTAAACATATGATTCTCCAATACATGATTGGGGAATGGATCTGGGTTTTTCAGGACCTTCGCGATGATATAACATGCAAATCGAGATGGTGACTTTCAACTGTAGAACCTTCAGAGGCTATTTTTAGGGTTTGCATGCAGAGATTTTCAGTGCATGTCCAGGTATTCCATATGGGTTTTGCGAGAGTTTTGCAGTATGTGACATGCAAACGGAATGGATCAGTTTTTAGGGACTTACTATTTTTAGCTAGTGCTTGCATGTTGACCAGTTTTGTGGGTTTTTCTGGGTTTTTTGAGATCCCACGGGCACTGTGACATGCAAACTCATCTGACATCAAATGGGTCACTTTCTGGACACTTACTATAAATAGCAGTTTCACTTCAGTAGCTCCCCGACACTTCAGTTTCACGAGCAGAGCAACATGCAACATGAATCAAGTCAAATGGAGATCATTTGAGGCACATGCAAGTCAGACTAGGGTTTCCTACTTCAGTGCCTCAAAAGTAGGGTAAAAAGCCAGAATTTCGAAAAATGAAGATATCCCATCACGATCAGCATCCTTCAGGCAATCTACGGGTGAAATTCGGGCATGATCCGGGCACTTACTATTTATAGTAAGTCGCCTCCAGAACACGGTAATAAATAGCAGGTCAGAGTGAGGGGCAAGTGTGAACGGGTTCGCCAAGTGATGAGGACCACGTGGTAGAAAATTCAAGTCAAACGGAGCTGCCGAAGTCAAGCAATTTTAGGGTTTGCTAAAAATAGCAGGCAGGCTAAAAATAGCAAATGAGCTTGGGCAACAAGTATAAATGCGGGTGAAAAGCCATGAAGAGTCATACACCTCCAGAATTTACTAAAAATAGATGGCAAAGGTAGCTGAGATGTTGAAGAAATTTCTAAGTCTACAAATGGAAATTGGCAGGAGGAAGTATGAAATGCGCCCAGCTTGCAAGCATGAAGACTGGCATCAAAAAAATTCTAAGTATGAGAAATTCCTCCTCATACCCTCAAATGCGCCCAAGGTGTGAGAGGATGTTGAAAATTTCGAAAAAGTTGAAAATTCCTCCACCCTACCTCAAATGCGCCCAAGCTGAGGAGACATGGCAAGAAAATTTCTAAGGCAATGAAATTTCCTCCTCCTTAGGTGAAATGCGCCCAAGGCTACAAGGGAAGTGAAAGAAAAATCTAAGGCATTGAAAATTCCTCCTCCACCCTCCAAATGCGCCCAAGCTTGTAGAGGTGACATGGAAATTTACCTAAGTGTTGAAAACTGGCATGAGAGGGGGCAAAATGCGGCCAACTTGGAGGAGACTAAAGGAAAAAGTATAAGTTATGAGAAAGTTCCTCCTCCCTACCTCAAATGCGCCCAAGGTGTGAACATGCATGTGGAGGAAGTTGAAAATAATTCTAAGTGTGAAATTCCTCCTCTACCTAGGAAATGCGCCCAAGATGAAAGGATGTTAAAATATTTCTAAGGCATGGAAATGGAAGCTTGGCAGGTGAAATGCGCCCAGCATAAAGAGGTCACTTGAGAAAGTTTCTAAGGCATCAAAGTGGAAGTAACATCTATGAAATGCGCCCAAGGAAGGAAGAAATGCCTAAAGCATTGGGAAATAAAAGCTAAGAGGGGAAAATGCGCCCTCACATGAGAACTCAAGTCCGCCCTCAAGAAGGAAGGGACCTAGAAATTATCTAAGTCATGAAAATTGCAGCATAGCCTTCTATATGCGCCCATGAAGGAAATGAGGGTTGAAAGTATTCTAAGTCACAAAAATGAAAGCTCAAAGGTAGAAATGTGCCCAGCAAAGGAAGTGAATATGAGGAAAAAGTTTCTAAGTAAATGAAATAGAAGCTAGAAGGCTGAAATGTGCCCAACGAAGGTTAATGAGGTAAAGACATTTCTAAGTAAAGAGAAATGGAAGTTCCCCCTTCAAAATGCGCCGAAGTTAATGATACCAAGCAAAAGATGTTAAGGCATGAGAAACTAAAGCTTGCCTGGCTAAATGCGCCCAAGCAAGGAACATGACTTGAAAGTATTTCTAAGTCATAAAATGAAAGAAGCCTACCTCAAATGCGCCAAAGGAGGTGAGGGGATAGTGAAAGCCTTGAGGAAATTGTCTAAGGCGTGGAAAATAGGAGTTGAGAGGGCTAAATGCGCCCACCTTGAGTGAATGTTTGCAAAATTTCTAAGACATAAACATGAAAGTGCAAGATGCTAAATGCGCCCAAGGTTGCTGAAAGGACAAAAACATCTAAGGCATTACATGAAAATATAAGTTGATACATGAAAATGAGCCCTTCATGGGTAAGTTAACAAAATTTTAAAAAATTCTCTAAGGCATTTCTAAGGTAAAGTGAGAAATACGCCTAAGGAGGAGGTGATGCTAAAAAATTTCTAGAGGCAAGGTGGTATGCGCCCATGAGCAGGGGGGGAATTCTTCAGGAGAAGCAAGAAAAATGCCAGGATTTGGAAAGTGAAGACTGCAAGTGTGGAATACGTCCAGAATAAAATGAAATCAACCTTAGCAATTTTTATTATTTTTCAAAAATAATAAAAATTAAATGTACCCCCTTTGTCTGGATACACATGAAAATGATGATTTCTGAAGGGAAATTTCTTTTAGGTATTGGACATTTCCCACTGGGAGATGATTTAAAGTTCTTCCACACCTTGCTCGTGTTGTTTTGACAAAGATTCTGGCCTGGCACCCGTTTAACAAATTTCCAAGGCTTAGAGGGATAAATTTTCTAAGGCATGGTAAAATAAAGCTCAAGGGGTCGAATACACTCACAGGGTAGAGATTGAAATTTGCCTAAGGCATAGGAGAATTTGAAGATGGAATGAAGCTAGAACATCAAGCATTCAAGTGCATCCTCAATGTGAAATACTTTCTAAGACAAGAGGATGAAAACATCAAGATGGCATGCACCCTAACACACAATGGGCCCATGATGAAAGTTGCTAGAAAAATGATGAACTCCATCGCATCCGGAGATCAATCAATCATAACATGGAAATTAGGTAAGTAAAATTAATTTATATTATAAGCATTCTGATGCTCTTCTTTCTGTTTTGCAGAATGAACACCGGAGCCAGAGTGTGAAGACTTGAAGTGATGAAGCTAGACCATGTTACAACTTTGGAAAAAAGGAAACGACAATGGAGATTTGTCTAAGGCATTGAGAACGTGATGCAAAAGAGGAAAATACGCCCAAGGCAGTGGGCTAAAGAAATGTGAAAGTTACAAGAAAGAAATACATCCAGGAATGAAAACAACAGGAGGACTTAACGAAGGACTTTTTGCAAGGGGGATTTGAACCGAGTGTTGTTGTGTGCTTGCCTCCTCCTAACGCAACATAATTGGCAGAGAAGAACAATGGGAACACGTTTCTGGACGAGAATCTTCTGGAGGAAGATAGTGGGCATTAATTGCTCATAGTGGTCCCTGCAGAGGAGTGGAGAATCTTTTGTGCATTTATTGCCCCACTCCTCTCTCTGGCGGTTTTTAGGGCAAAAACCCTAATTATGGCATATGTGGCTCGATCTGAGCCCTTCATTGTAATCAGATCTGAACCGTCCACTGAGATGGGCTTATTATAAAAGGGGCATCCCCCCTCATTTGTAACTCAGTAGATATTAGATTGAGAGTAGAGAAGATAGAAGTTAGAATAGATAGAGAGATAGCTTAGTTTGGAAAGGAAAGAAAACTTTCCCTTTGAAAGTTTTGTAAACGGTTGTTGTGAACACTTTGCATAATATAAAGAGTTTCATTGCTTGGTGATTTCTTCTTTTGTTATGAGTAGCTAGCAAGGCCCTTTCATCTTTCCAATTCAAGTAGATAGAGTAGAGTAGACTTTATTTTATGCAAGTAGTTGTTAATTGTGGAGTGAGGTGTTTTGGTTTGAGAATATCTACTTTCATCCATACCACTAGTGGGCTTGCTGATGGTAAGTCTGCCCTGCGTGGTCAACTGGAATATTAGTGCCTAACTTCAGTTGTGATTCGTATGTTCACTTGCATCGGTGTGATGGTGTGTGTATGCTGAATCACAATTTGAACATGTTACTCATCCTTTGAAGATTGCACCAACTTTGTCAAGTTGTTCGAAGGGAGACGAAGCAAAGTCTGGTTTGAAGATTGTTTAAGTCGATCCTCGCCCTCCACCCTTTAGGAGTAGATGGTAGCAACTCTAATCCTTACACCCGTTTATATTCAGTATTATCCGGTTAGTTTAAGAACCCGAGCTTCATCGACAAATCTCCCGAAATTTGAAAATCCTTTCTTCTGAATGAGCAACTCACGTAAGTCCCCTTGGAATACCCAGCATATTCACATCAACCAATTGAGTCTATTCGCGACAAAAGGAACCTTGGAGTTGAACGCATGATCTTCCACGCAATCTTAGCATGCGGAATACTTTGATCAAGAGAGAATAGAGTGACCGTGGACATTTTATTCTGTGTTGGTGTGGTCACGAAACACACGTCAACACCCCCCACTGTACAAGTGGAAGTGTGGTTACATGGATGGCTTGCCACCTTAAAATAATTGTAATAATCAGACCCACTGAATAAGTGGAGTATTCCCATCGCTCGTGGATGCCTGCAAAGCAGAAGAAGTGTTCCTTCAGTTTGATAATTAACATTCCACCATATGTTAGCACCTCGCCTTCTAAAGGATCTTGTGTGCACATTCTTGGTGTTGAGTTTAGCTCTCTTTTTCAATTGTAATCAAGTCAATTATTGAGTTATTAGATCCTAGGGATCCTTTGACCATATGCCCGCTCCTCTTCCTTAAGTGGTTTTAGGGCGCATTCTTGGTTAGAGTTTATTTCAGTATTGTTTTGATTTGGAGCTAATCTTAACGGGTGAATGATTGCATTGTATGTGAACTAAAAAATCAAGAAAAAATTAAGGGGAACATTTCAGTCTTACCACAAATGGACAACTTCCATGGAGACTCTACTGCAGTATACTTTAAAAGTGAACTTGTTATTGAAAAGAAAGAATGCCTACGCCAGTACTCTCTTGCAGTAAATCATAAGAGATATTCAACGACTGTGTTTACACGTGCTCAACACTTGAAAGTGTAGAAGGAAGAAGAAGAGAGGCGGAGAACTAAAGAACAAGTTAAAGAAGTGGTTGCTCTAAACCCATCTTTAGCGAATTTTGACATTGTAAGCTCCATGATGAAGACCAAAGTTAAGATTTCACCGTTGGAGTACCTTCGTGATAACCCTAAGCAGTTGGATCGAATTCTCAAGTTTGTAAAGGAGGCTGCCATTCAATCTACATTGCTCAAATCATCCGTGCCAGCGAAAGAAAAGCCTAAACCCTTCTATATATCTTTGTATATAGGGGGATTCAAATTGAGAAATTGCATCATAGATTCAGGAGCCTCAGACAACATCATGCCTCTACAAGTAATGAATGAATTGGGACTTTCATGGACTAAGACATAGGACAAGTGTTATTCACTTGAGTCTAAATCGGTGTCGTTGGTCAAACAATTGGAGGATGCTCAAGTAAGGTTGGTGGCTTGTTCGAATAAAAAGATAATGATGACCATCCTAGTGGTTGACATTCTAGCCAGCTACGGGATGTTGAGCCAAAGCTTTTACAGAGACCTTGGTGGTAAGATACAGTTAGATTGGTCATCCATGATCATTCCTGTTGAGGGCAAAATCAAGATAGAACCTGAGCCCAAATCCCGATTCATAGTGGTGAAATCCCCAAACCCCCTAGCCCAAATTCTATATCAAGAAACAGGTCTTGGTAATTATGTGACTTTGTCAAAGATAGAAACTGAAGACCAGAACATTGCTTGTCCTGAAAAGAGATTGACAAAGGATACAAAGTTATGGACAATGCGGTTCGATGGGGGTTGTTCAACTACAGGTTCAGAAGCAGTGGAAATAATCATCTCCCCTAATGGATAATTGTACCCATTTGCATATTGCCTGCAATTGGAATTCACTGATGTTGAAAAAGAGGCGCTTTTGTTAGGCCTCAAATATACCGAAGACGTGGGAATCGAACTCCGATGTGTTAAAGAGGATGTAGAGCTGATCGATGAGCCAATCAAAGGATATTTCTAGGTCAGAAAGGATTACCTACGACATTATAGAAATAGAGTTTGGAACTCGATTGATTGGTTTGAAGCATTCGACATCGTGAGGATGGACGATAGCAAAACTGATGCCTCAGTGGTATCTGTTTCCCTCTTTGTGCCATATTCTGATTCTTGTCAGGGTGTCTTTGCTTGGGTGTAGGAAGATTTGAGAATCTTCATCTCAGAGGGATTGTCTCTTGTAATACCCGTCAGAAGAGAAGTGAAGCCTTTTAGGCAGAAGTGGCATCGATGGAAGGCTCTTACCGCTGCCATACAGTGGGCAATACCTGAAGCACTTCATTCCCTCGGGGGTGGAGTAATTTTGTTTGTCGTAATGTAGTTCCCCTTTTCGTAAGGCTTACGTAATGACTTAATGTGTTTCCTCATTCAGTAAATTTTTGTCGTGTTCTAAGTGATTTCTTTAGGCCATCTTATTTTAGGTGATTTAGGGAAGTTCCAACTTATAGGTGATTCTTAGAAAAGTCTTGTGATAGGTGAGTGGAAAGTAATCTTGACTCTGATGCCCAACTAATAAGGCATTGGTCTATGCTTAAAAATCCAAAGATTCTTGGTTGTCCTTTGTCGTAAGTATTCGATGTGGTCCCCAGATAGAGCCAATTGTTATGCCCAAAATTAAATTTTTTTGCTTCATTAAAGCATTTTGTAAAAGTGGTTAAAGTCTTGTAAAATTGTCATCAAAAGTCAAAATTTCTAAAAATAGACTTGAGTTAGCGTTTTTCGGGTTTGTTGTCAAATGGATGCTGGCAGAAGTTTCTAAAAATAGAAATTTCTATTTTTAGAAAATGTCTAAAAATAAAATCTTTGATTGGAGGGCTGAAACTGATTTTGATTGGTTAAAAATAATTCTCGAGCAGGTTGGTCGACTCAGAATTGTCAAAAGGTCAGTATTTCTTTGGTGGGTCTATTCTGCTTTTTCAAAAGGTAAAACATGAGCTCCAAGGTCATCAATGGAGGAAGATCAACTGCCAGGGGTCAGATTCAAGGTCTTAGATGCTACACAAACGATGATCAATGACGAATGATGCATGCAACACGTAGAACGAAGAAGCCAAAATTAAAAAGTTGAAAATCATGAAAAATATTCTAACACTGAAAAACCTAGGCGCCTTTTTTCAAGGAGGGCGCTTGGCTTTCCATGCCTTAAGCCAATTTTCGGTTCCCAAAGATGGCAAATGCAGTCAGCAAAGGTGGTGGATGGAAAATGAGGAAAAGTTGAAAATCTCAAAAAATAAACTAAGTTTAGCAAAGCTTGGTGACTTTTTTCAAGGAGGGTGCCTAGGGTTCCATGCCTTCAAAATTTTTGCCACTTTTTTCAAGAAACTTGCAATCTCCTCCGTGAGCCCGGTTCCAATTGTGTAGAAAGTAGTTAAAAGGCTGTTTATAGGGTTGGGAAAGTTGGAGATCATCTCAAATATGTTCAAGCTCTTCAATGAATCCATCATCCACTTCACAAGGTTTGTCGGACACCGAAAATTGTAGATCGAACAAAGGTAATTCATGCAAAACGAAGAAAGTCAGGAAAATTGAAAATCTCGAAAAATATTCTCTAACTTTGTCAAAGCCAGACGCCTTTTTTCAAGGAGGGCGCCTGACTTCTTGTGCCTTAAAATATTTTTCATCCATTGAAAAATTCGGCAATTGCCTTCATCAGCCTAATTCCAGGTCTTGAGAAATCAATCAGATGTAGTAACAGAGGCTAGCAGAAGGTATCATTCATCTCAGATTTGATTAGGCTTGCCAGATTGACTGAATTTTAGTCCTAGTTGTTCATAGATTAGCGGGAAACGATAGTCAAACTAGGGTTACTAGCTCTCGGCGGAAATACGCAGAGCAAAATTTGAAAATCATGAAAAAATGGCTAAGGTTGGTAATGTTAGGCGCCCCTGACCAAAAGGGGTGTCGAAGTCTTAGAATATTTTTGATTTCGACACACCTTTCTCTGGTTTAATCTCCGCCGTTAGTTTTGAGCGTGTGCAATCGCGATGAGATGACATTGGATACCGATACGAAGCTGGGAATCACTTCAGCAGTAGTCAAACATGAGGTTGCCATGGTCAAACAGGGCTTATCAGTTGACAGTGCCAGTTTGTCAGATCGTCAAAGTTAGAAGCAGGATTCGTCGGACGCAAAACAAGTGAAAATTTGAAAATATCAAAAAATTTCTAAATCCTAGCATGCTAGGCAACCCTTTTCAAGGAGGGCGTTGTTAACGGGGTGTTTTATGATTGCACCAACACAGAATAAAGTTTCCCAACGGATACTCTATCCTCTCTTGAACAAAGTATTCTGCATGCTAAGATTGCCAAAAAGATCATGCATTCAACTCCAAGGTTCCTTATGCAGCGGATAGTCTCAATTGGCTTGATGTGATTTGCTGGTTATTTCAAGGGGACTTACACAATTGTTTGTTCAAAAGAGAAGTTGCAAGACACAAATGATTTGTCGATGATGCTCAGGTTCCTAAATTAATCGGGAAAATATTGAAAGTAAAAAGGATAGGGATAGAGGTTTTACTGTCTACTCCTAAATGTGGGATACAAAGGTCAATTCTTGCAAAAGCCTGAACCAAGTTCTGCTTTGCCTCACTTCGGACAACATCTACAGAGCCAGTGCAATCTTCAAAGGATAATGAAAGATGTTCAAACTACGACCCAATATGCAAATTCCATCACAACGATGCATACTAACACATAAATTGTAATTGAAGTTAAGTGCAAAAGTGTTCCAGTTGACCATGCAAGGCGGACCCACCGTCAGTGAGCCCGCTAGTGGTATGGATGAACAAAGCTTGCTCAAACTAAACAACGTATTCCTCAACTACCAACTACTTGCATGAAATGAAATCTACTTTAAGATTATAAATGAATTGGAAAGACGAAAAAGCCTTGCTAGCTGCAAACAACAAAAGACGGAATCACCAATCAATGAGAACTCTTTATATTATGAGAGTGTTCACAACAACTTCTTACAAAGCCTTCAAAGGGAAAACTTTCTTTCCTCCTCAATCTAAGCTATGCTAACTTCTAAGCTATTCACTATATGCTCTCTTTGCTCTAATCTCTAGTGTCTAGTTCTAATTCTAATGGATTACAAATGAGTGGGGATGCCCCTTTTATAGTTGGCCAAATCCCGTGGACGACTCAGATTCAATTACAATGGAGGGCTCAGATTGAGCCACGTAAGCCCTAGTCCGGATTCTACCCTAAAAACCGCCACAGAGAGGAGTGGGGTAATGAATGAGCACAAAAGATTCTCCACTACTCCGTAGAAACCACCATGAGCAATTAATGCCCACTATCATCAGAAGATTCTCGTCCATAAGACTTTTTCTGTTCTACCTGCCAATTCTGTTGCGCTAGGAGGAGGGTAAAAGAGTCTCTAAGATTGTCTCCACAAATAATAAAAATTGATAGGATCTAGAGTTCGACTGCTCAATTGTTCGTGTTCAACCCTCCTGTTGTTTTAATTCCTGGACGCATTTCTTCCTTGTAACTTTAATATTTCTCTAGCCCACTGCCTTTGACGCATTTAGTCTCTTTTGCATCACGTGCTTAATGCCTTAGACAAATTTCCCCGGCCATTTCCCCTTTGCCTTGGGAACTTTTTCACCTGATTTCTTCATCTTTACCTTGTCGCATGCCTTCATGAGTTGGGTGCATATTAGGTCCTTGTGGAGAAATCCCAACACTTAGCCATTTCTTCCAACATCTTCTTCCTGCAAATGAGACATCATGGAGGAGTTTCAAACATGTAGCTTTTTCCTCTTCCAAAGTTGTAATGTTATCCCGAAGTACTTGTTTCATCACCTCAAGTCCTCATGCCTTGGCCCCGGTGTTCATCCTGGAGCATAAAAGAAGAGGAACATCAGACGCTTTATAATATAAAATCTCTTTACTTACCAAATTTCCATGTTTTGATTGGTTGATCATTGGATGTGGTAAAATTCATCATTTGCCTCTAGAAAATTTTGCTTTCTTCAAGGGCGCATCCACTACCTTGTGTTTGGAGCTAGTGCCTTGGAAATTTCTCCACCCTGAGGGTGAATTGAACGCTTGATGCATGGGCTTCATTTCATCCTCAAATTCTTCATGCCTTAGACAAAATTCACCTCATCTTGAGCTTAGGTGCACTTGACCCCGTTGGCCTTCTTTTTCTATGCCTTAGAAAATTCAGCCACCTTGTCTTACCTTAGGCGCATATGGGTGTGTCTAGTTTTATTTTCACCACTTAGAATTTCTTCAAGCCATGCATCTTCATACCTTGGGCGCGTTTGAACCTTTGTGCTTTTGCTTTTGTGACTTAGAACATTTGCAAACCTCATTTCTACCATGGGCACATTTCACCTGTCAAGCATGCATTTTCAACCCTAAGACTATTTCTAGGCCACTTTATCCTTCCTAGGGCACATTTCAATGGATGGAGTTCATGACTTAAGCAAACCTCATCCAACTTCTTCAAGGGCGCATTTGGAGGTGTCCAGTTATGTTTTGAAACACAGAGAAAATTTTCTAGCTTCTCATCATAACTGGGCGCATTTACCACCTTGCACTTTCATCTTCAACACTTAGAAAGTTTTTCAAGTCATCTCCTCTACTAGGGTGCATTTGAAGGGTGCTACTTCCTTTTTCTGACTTGGAAACCCTTCTCAAACCTTTTGCTCATGATGGGTGCATTTCAAGGGTGGAGGAGGAACTTTCCAGCAACTTAGAAGATTTTTAAACACCTTAATTCTGAAGGGCGCATTTGGGGGGGTGAGGAGGAATTTCTCATGCCTTAGAAACTTTTTCTTGCCTCCTCCATGACTTGGGTGCATTTCACCCTATGTACTTTCATCTTCATGACTTAGCAAATTTCCACGCCTTCATTCCTTGCTTGGGCGCATTTTAGGGGGGCTACTTCCTGTTTTCAATTCCTTAGAATTTTTATGACTCTAATGCTTACCTTGGGCGCATTTCCATCCTTGTGCCTCCATTTGATGCCTTAGAAAATTCCTCAAACACCTCCTTACATGATGGGCACATTTCATAGGTAGAGCTCTCATTTTAACTTGCCTTGGGAAACTTTCTCCACAAAACTCCACACCTTGGGCACATTTCAGCTAGTGAGGTTTGATTTCCCTCACACTTAGAAACTTTTTTAAGTCACTTCCTATGCCTTGGGTGCATTTGAGAGGTGGAGGAGGAATTTTCACACTTGTAAACTTTTTTCGTTGCCTCCTCTATGACTTGGGCGCATTTAGGGGTGTGAGGAGGATCTTCCAACACTTAGAAATTTTTTCTAACCCCATGCTTGCTTGGGCGCATTTGAGGTAGGGTCAAGGAATCTGTAGTACCTTAGACAAAATCTATCATGCTGACCTTTCATCTTGGGCACACTTCCTAGGTGGTGGGGGATTTTCTCTTGACTTCTATGTTTTTTCCTCAGCCTCCTTCAAGTTGGGTGCATTTGAGAGGGTCTTAGGGAATTTTTGATGACTTGAAAGATTTTTCATGACTTGCTACTCTTAGGGCGCATCTTGGCCCTCCTCATGCCAGTTTCATTACAGACGTAGAGATTTCCTCAAGCTTTCATACCTTGCCTGCGCTGTCTACTATTTTTAGTAAGTTTTTGATTTCTTGACTTTGGTAGCTCTGTTTGACTTCAAATTTTCACCACGTGGTCCTCATTTCTTGGTGAACCTGTTCACACCTGCCTTTCGTGTTGACCTGCTATTTATATCCCTGTTCTGGAGACGACGTACTATAAATAGTAAGTGCTCTGATTGCGCTCAAATTTTACCAGTAGATTGCTTGAAGGATGCTGATTGCAGTGGGATTTCTTCGTTTTCAGAGATTCTGGCTTTTTACCCCTCATTTTGAGCCTCGAAGCTGGAAAGCCTAATCTGACTTGCATGTGGCTCAAATGACCTCTGTTTGACCCCGTTTTTGTTGCATGTTGCTCTGTTCGTGATACTGAAGTGCCCGGTGGTTGCTGAAGTGATCCTGTTAAAATATTAAGTGTCTGAGAAAGTGACCAATCAGCTGCTGGATGAGTTTGCATGTCACATTGCTCGAGAGATCTCAAAAAACCTAGAAAAACCTAGTAAATTGGTTTGCATGCGAGTATTGGCTAAAAATAGCAAGTTCCTGAAAAATGATCAACTCTATTTGCATGTCATATCGTTGCGAAGCTCTTGAAAAACCGATAAATAATATCCTGACGTGCATTGAAAAATGCTACATGCAAACCCTGAAATGTGCCTCTGAATTGAAACTGCTAAAAATAGCAAGTTGTCCAAATTTGCTCAAATTTTGCATGCAAGTATTTTGAAGTGCCCTGAATGTGTTGAAGTAGTCAAAATTTCCACAATCCCAAGGGAAAGACCTCAAATTAGGTACTTACTAAAAATAGTAAGTTGTCAAATTTTAGTGAAAATTTGATGGGAGCCTGCTTGGAGCATCGTGATTGTAGTACCAAGCTGAGATTTCATTTTGCCAACTCAATTTGACCTCCAATAAGCCTTAAGAATGAAAATCCTAATTTCACAAACGTAGCCAAAATTCCAACTAGGTCAAATGATGGGACATCCCGGGAAGGACAGAGAGAGAGACGCAAAACAACCCAAAACCAAAGCCAAAAGACAAGAATGGAGCAAAAATTAGGGGGGGTCCCCATCTTGAATGGGGTGATGTGTGAAAAGGTTACAACATTAGTGCCACCTCGAATAAATGTTCCTGAACATTTCAAAGACAAAACCCATTCCATACTCAAAACCTTTGGATAATCCCTTCCAACCTATCATTTGACTACGGGACGTACTTAAAAGGGAAGAGGAATCCTAGATTGGATCAAGGCACCTCATCTTTTGATTACAAGTGTGTGCATATGCGTTTATTCCAACTGAAAAGACCATTGAAGCTCCTAGAATCTGTTGTGACGAGCTACATAATGATCCTAACTTTAAAAGCATTCTGTAATTCTCACGAATATTGCTCCACTGCTGGCCAAGTGTTCATAGCCCTTATGGAGTTATTCGCAAATTCCCAAAGCCAAATACTTTGATATTTCTTTCATTGCTCCTTTCTTAGATATTCCTTTTAGCACATTTTATATTTTCTTTCATACTGATTTTCTGTCAATTCCACAATTGGCTGGCAAGCAATGAAGCTTCCAATGGGTCTGAGAATTACAGGGGTGATTAAGTAGGATTTAAGATTTTTCACTTGCCACGACTTCTCCCAAGAAACCTCAATGACTTAGGTCAATCAATTATGTATGTAAAATATAGTAGTTGTGAGACTTGGTGTCAAGACACAATAGATGATTCCCTTCCAAGTCAAGTACAAATCCTAACCAAATAATAAAACTCGAAAGAACAACCTCTGATTCTAAAGCGCTTCCTAAATGACACAACACCCCCTTCACAAATGGGATCCCCTTTTATTCTCAACTAAACTAAGCAACAACGAAACTAAAGAGAACTAAACTAAGGAAAGCAAAGCGAACCAAGCTAAGCAAAAACGAAAAGGAAAACCTACTCTAATAGGACAAATTTTTTGAATGGACAAGACTGGGAGGAGAAAAATATATACAACTCCTAGCATGATTTCTTAGGATATTCACTGGCAATGCAGCAGTAGTGATAGTGCGGAGCCTAGCAAATCTATCCTTGAACTCAAAAAAGTAATCTTTCACGATACAAATCTCAAACTCAAGCAAAACCTTAGGAAAGATTAGCAATTGAGGCAACTCATTTAGACCATGATTAATCCACAAGCAAGTTTCTTTCCTAGACCTCCATAATCAAATTCATAACTTTCAAAATCAAGAGCAAGGAAAGAGACAACTTGGTGTTCTTTGTGCTTGAATGGAGACTCTTGATCGTTGTGCTTCGTCCTATCGCGTGAAGAGAGATTCCCAACATCCTCCGGAGGTCGCCATTGGTGATGTGTGGTTCCATTTGCAACTATGACATTGAAAATTTCACTTGCTGATTCATCTTGAGACCTTCTTGGAAGTAGACTCAACGTCCCTTCGAATTTTTCATCACTCTTTGTTCCATCAAGTGGTACTTGACTTTCAAGTTGATATTCTTCTTCTATCCATTCATCTTTAGGAGGTCGTAGTTGGTGGTACGGTACTTCACTTGCACTAGCATCATGCCCATGAAGTTTTGACTCAACCTTGAAACCCTTGAACAACTCTTTTATGTCTGTGTCCTCAATGTTGAATAAACCAAGCATCCTTGTGCACATCTGTGAGTGTCCTTAAAATTTAAGGATTCCTTAATAAGCTGTTTTTCAAATATAAAGGGTAGTGCCCCTTCAAATTGTTCTGTTTGTGGGCGGGAGGCGGTGCATTTGAAATATGATGATTGTTCTTCATACACTTCTTTTGATGTCACAACCTGCTCACCGGTTCGCCCATCCTTTTGATCACTTTCTCCAAGGGTACTCGAAATTTGTTTTCTTATAACAGCTTGCAGCTCTTCATTTGGATCTTCTCTTTGTGGCGTGGATGAATGCTCGACAAGGATCTCCTCCTTTTCTTGGATTGACGAAGCATCAAGTGATAGGTCTTCGTGACAGTTAACCTTGATCATTGCCCACAATTTCTTCATTCTCCTGAATGTCTTCCATTGTTTCAATGCCTTCTTCCTTCGGCGCAATGTTCGAAACTTCACTTTCAACTGCAATTTCTTTTGGCTCACTCATGCTATCTTCTTTAAACTCACTCCTTTGATTGTGACATGATGTGGTGCTATGCTTCTTCAGATAAGTTTCACCCATCGCAGCTGTGAGGTGCATGTCCCCCATTTTGTCCTCTAGGCATTCCTCCTTTGGTGGAGGGTATGCTGGCTAAATGTGCGCTTCTTTGCAATCCTCTACACTGCATATACTCGGTTGTTCCAACAATCCTAACTAATGCTGCACTTGGCTAATGGCCTCCTTGCATAATTGACTAGTGGATTCTGAATGGCTTTCATTGTGAATTCTACACCAACCAGCCAACAGGATGCATTCCAAAGGCAACTTTTCAATGCTGAACTGCTTCTTGCTTCTTTCTTTGTATCTCTCGAACAATTTGCTGAGACTTGGACATTTTTGGCACTATTGGTTTGAAAATATCTCGAAAGAAAATTTCTCGTTGCAAAGCCAGATGTACCCTTGACAAGAATGTCATACAATTTAATTCATTGTGCCAAGTGGTACCGGGAATTCTGCATCTATCTCTCGTTGCAAAGTCGGATAAACTTCCTGGAGACAACTGCGCATTCAAAACTCGATGTAGCATGGGAAGATCAACTTGAACACCTCCATGGTCATAAGAAATTTGTGGCCGATGCCCATCCATTGATGAATCTTTGATTTTTCTAACTTTTCACTTTTTTTGGATTTTTTGACATACGAGAGATCTAACATATCTCTGATTTGGCATTTCAAAGTTCATATTGGTTATATCCAGTTGAATTTCTCCTCTTCTAAAGCTCGCCCTCCTTTAAGCGCCAATTCTATTGCGTTAGGAGGAGGCAAGCATAAAAGTGATGAGCAAAGAGTTCTTCTCGTTCAACCCTCCTTCTAGTGCCAATTCTGTTGACGGGTGTTTTATGACCGCACCAACACAAAATAAACTTTCCCAACGGATACTCTATCCTCTCTTGAACAAAGTATTCTGCATGCTAAGATTGCCAAAAAGATCATGCATTAAACTCCAAGGTTCCTAATGTAGCGGATAGTCTCAGTTGGCTTGATGTGATTTGCTGGTTATTTCAAGGGGACTTACACAATTGTTCGTTCAAAAGAGAAGAAGTTGCAAGACACAAATGATTTGTCAATGATGCTCAGGTTCCTAAATTAACCGGGAAAATATTGAAAGTAAAAAGGATAGGGATAGAGGTTCTACTGTCTACTCCTAAATGTGGGATACGAAGGTCAATTCTTGCAAGCTCAAACCAAGTTCTGCTTTGCCTCACTTCGGACAACCTCTACAGAGCCGGTGCAATCTTCAAAGGATAATGAAACATGTTCAAAACACAACCCAATATGCAAATACCATCACAACGATGCATACTAACACATAAATCGTAATTGAAGTTAAGTGCAAAAGTGTTCCAGTTGACCATGCAAGACGGACCCACTGTCAGTGAGCCCACTAGTGGTATGGATAAAAAACGCTTGCTCAAACTAAACAACGTATTCCTCAACTACCAACTACTTGCATGAAATGAAATCTACTTCACTTTAATCTACTTTAAGATTATAAGTGAATTGGAAAATGAAGAAGCCTTGCTAGCTGCTCACAACAAAAGACATAATCACCAATCAATGAGAACTCTTTATATTATGAGAGTGTTCACAACAACTTATTACAAAGCGTTCAAAGGGAAAAATTTATTTCCTCCTCAATCTAAGCTATGCTAATTTCTAAGCTATTCACTATATGTTCTCTCTGCTCTAATCTCTAGTGTCTAGTTCTAATTCTAATGGATTACAAATGAGTGGGGATGCCCCTTTTATATTGGCCAGATCCCGTGGACGGCTCAGATTCAATTACAATGGAGGGCTCAGATTGAGCCATGTAAGCACTAGTCCGGATTCCGCCCCAAAAACCGCCACAGAGAGGAGTGGCGTACTGAATGAGCACAAAAGATTCTCCACTACTTCGTAGAAACCACGATGAGCATTTAATGCCCACTATCATCAAAAGATTCTCGTCCGGAAGACTTTCTCTGTTCTACCTGCCAATTCTGTTGCGCTAGGAGGAGGGTAAAAGAGTCTCTAAGATTGTCTCCACAGATAATAAAAATTGATAGGATGCGGAGTTCGACTACTCAGTTGTTCACGTTCAACCCTCCTGTTGTTTTAATTCCTGGACGCATTTCTTCCTTGTAACTTTCATATTTCTCCAGCCCACTACCTTGGGCGTATTTAGTCTCTTTTGCATCACGTTCTTAATGCCTTAGACAAATTTCCCTTGCCATGTCCCTTTTGCCTTGGGAATTTTTTCACCTAATTTCTTCATCTTTACCTTGTCGCGTGCCTTCTTGAGTTGGGTGCATATTAGGTCCTTGTGGAGAAATCCCAACACTTAGCTGTTTCTTCCAACATCTTCTTCTTGCAAATGAGACATCATGGAGGAGTTTCGAACATGTAGCTTTTTCCTCTTCCAAAGTTGTAATGTTATCCCGAAGTACTTGTTTCATCACCTCAAGTCCTCATGCCTTGGCCCCGGTGTTCATCCTGCAAAATAAAAGAAGAGCATCAAACGCTTTACAATATAAAATCTCTTTCCTTACCAAATTTCCATGTTCTGATTGATTGACCTCCAGATGTGGTAAAATTCATCATTTGCCTCTAGCAAATTTTGCTCTATTCAAGGATGCATCCACCACCTTGTGTTTGGAGTTGGTGCTTTGGAAATTTCTCCACCCTGAGGGTGCATTGAACTCTTGATGCATGGGCTTCATTTCATCCTCAAATTCTTCATGCCTTAGACAAAATTCACCTCATCTTGAGCTTAGGTGCACTTGACCCCTTCGGCCTTCTTTTTCTATGCATTAGAAAATTCAGCCACCTTGTCCCTAGGCGCATATGGGTGTGTCTAGTTTTATTTTCACCACTTAGAATTTCTTCAAGCCATGCATCTTCATACCTTGGGTGCATTTGACCCTTTTTTGCTTTTGCTTTTGTAACATGGAACATTTTTAAACCTCATTTCCACCATGGGCACATTTCACCTGTCAAGCATCCGTTTCAACCCTTAGACTATTTCTAGGTCAGTTTATCCTTCCTAGGGCACGTTTCAAGGGATGGAGTTCATGACTTAAGCAAACCTCATCCAACTTCTTCAAGGGTGCATTTGGAGGTGTCCACTTATGTTTTGAAACAGTTAGAAAGTTTTCTAGGTTCTCATCATAACTGGGCGCATTTACCACCTTGCACTTTCATCTTCAACACTTAGAAAGTTTTTCAAGTCATCTCCTCTGTTAGGTCGCATTTGAAGGGTGCTACTTCCATTTTCTGACTTGGAAACCCTTCTCAAACCTTTTGCTCATGATGGTTGCATTTCAAGGGTGGAGGAGGAACTTTCTAGCAACTTAGAAGATTTTTAAACAACTTCATTCATAAGAGTGCATTCGGGGGGGTGAGGAGGAATTTTTCATGCCTTGGAAACATTTTCTTGCCTCGTCCATGACTTGGGCGGATTTCACCCTATGTACTTTAATCTTCATGACTTAGCAAATTTCCACGCCTTCATTCCTTGCTTGGGCGTATTTTAGGGGGCTACTTCCAGTTTTCAATGGCTTAGAATTTTTATGACTCTGATGCTTACGTTGGGCGCATTTCCACCCTTGAGCCTCCATTTGATGCCTTAGAAAATTCCTCAAACACCTCCTTACATGATGGGCACATTTCATAGGTAGAGCTCTCATTTTAACTTGCTTTGGGAAACTTTCTCCACACAACTCCACACCTTGGGCGCATTTTAGCTAGTGAGGTTTCATTTCCCTCACACTTAGAAACTTTTTTAAGTCACTCGCTATGCCTTGGGCATATTTGAGAGGTGGAGGAGGAATTTTCACACTTAATAATCTTTTTCCCTTGCCTCCTCTATGACTTAGGCGCATTTAGGCCCTGTTCTGGAGACGACTTACTATAAATAGTAAGTGCTCAGATTGTGCTCAAATTTTATCGGTAGACTGCTTGAAGGATGTTGATCGCAGTGGGATACCTTCATTTTCAAAGATTTTGGCTTTGTACCCCTCATTTTGAGTCTTGAAGCTGGAAACGCTAATTTGACTTGCATGTGGCTCAAATCACCTCCGTTTGACCCCGTTTCTGTTGCATGTTGCTCTGTTTGTGATACTAAAGTGCCCGGTGGCTACTGGAGTGATCTTGCTAAAAATAGTAAGTGTCTGTAAAAGTGACCAATCAGTTGCTGGATGAGTTTACATGTCACATTGTTCGAGAGATCTCAAAAAACCCAGAAAAACCCAGTAAATTGGTTTGCATGCGAGTATTGGCTAAAATAAAAAGTTCCTGAAAAATGATCAACTTTGTTTGCATGTCATATCGTTGCGAAGCTGTCGAAAAATCGAGAAAGAATATCCTGACGTGTATTGAAAAATTCTGCATGCAAACCCTGAAATGTGCCTTTGATGCCGAAACTGTAAAAAATAGCAAGTTGTCCAAATCTGCTCAAATTTTGCGTGCAAGTACTTTGAAGTGTCCTGAATGTGTTGAAGTAGTCAAAGTTTCCACAATCCCGAGGGAAAGACCTCAAATTAGGTAGTTACTAAAAATAGTAAGTTGTCAAGTTTTAGTGAAAATTTGATGGGAGCCTGCCTAGAGGATTGTGATTGTAGTACCAAGCTTAGATTTCGTTTTGCCAACTCAATTTGACCTCTAATAAGCCTGAAGAATGAAACCCCTAATTTCACAGACTTAACCAAAATTCCAACCAAGTCAAATGATGGGACATCCTCGGAAGGACAGAAAGATCAGAGAGAGAGAGAGAGACGCAAAAAACCCAAAATCAAAGCCGAAAGACCAGAATGGAACAAAAATTAGGCGGGGGTCCCCATCTTGAATGGGTGATGTGTGAAAAAGTCACAACAGGTCCTAGACTTCCAACACTTGAAATTTTTCGAATTTAGTGCACCTATTTCTAGTTCAACCTTTGTTGTTGGTAGCAGTTGCAACAAAAGTTTAAAAATGGAGAAAAATGGCCGAGAATTTTGAGGTTTTACGTGTTTGATGATGTCATTGGATGTGTATGTTTTTGTATGTGCTTTTTGCAACTACAAAATAGGAATTCACCGTTGCACATGCAAACAAAGTCAGATTTTTGCATGCAAAGTTTTTATCTACATGCATAGACTCCAAATTTTAGAGTTTTGCATGAAAGCGCTTTTTCATCTCCAAACTCTATTCAAGAGGCTTTTTGCATGCATTCTTCATAATTTGCAGGTTAGCTTTTAGAGGAAGAAAGATAGAAATCAAGATTTGGAGGCTCAAACAAAGTGTTTTTTTAATGTTCTTCGTGGATTTGAGGTTGGGAAGCATAGACGCACGCTTTTTCATGGTCTGATTTTCTAGGGCATCACATTTCAGCAACAGGTGGTCATTTTTTTCAGTTTTCATCGATCTGGGTCCATCTTCATTTTGATTCCTCTAGAAGATTGGGAAATTTAAATTTTCTTTTTCGACCCTATTTTTAAGGAGATCTTGCATGCTTGGGAAAAAAAATTCTTTTTCAAAATTTGACAATTTGGGTCTTTTTAGAACGTGATTGGTTACAAAACCCAGACCTCGGCTATTTTTTAGGAGATTTGCTATTTTTAGAATCAACAAGCTATTTTTAGCAGGTTGTCTGAGCATAGGCTTGTTCACAATCAAACTTCATGGTTTTCATCATACAATACTCTTTCATTAAAAAATCTAGAGAAGTGTTAGAGGCATAAAGCCACAAAGAAAAATAGGATAAGAGCAAGAGGATATACTTATAAAAGGTCATCACTCTAGTTGCAGAGCTGCCAAGATGATCATTAAATGAGTCACCTGGTGGAGCATGTAGTGTTTCCTAAGAATAGAACTAAAAGCAGCAGTTAGCTCAATGCCTTTTCCAAGTTCAACTTGTTCTCATTCATGCATATCTATTCTTTGGAAATATCAAATGTAAAATATCTCGAAGTTGGAGCGTGTCTTGATGTTTAATCAGTTAATTGATGTTAGCAGGTGGTTAGTTATTAGTTATTTTCTGTTTTGTCTTAGAAATAAAACTTGCATGTTGCCAAGTCTAATTGTTAAGAACAAGGAGATTTTAGGGTTCGCTACTCCTTTTTTGTGTATAAATAAGGGCAGCCTTGCCCATTTCTTTTCAACCGTCATTGTGATAACAAATTGCTGAGCCTACTTTGCCTGCAACTTTGTTATTCAGTGTCTGTTCACTTTGTGTCAAATGTAATTCGGTTTGATCGCATATGGTAAGCCTGTCTTTGCTACAATTTTCTATCCCAAAAGTGTATTTGCTGTTAGAATTTGAGGAAGGAAATCTCGTGCCTATTTTGCTCTGATTTACTGTCTCAATCTCTTTTAGCATTTTATCTTATGTGTTTTGCTTTCATAATATTTATTTCAGCTTACATTTAATAAGTACAATGAGTCTTCAGGTGTGTTTTGGAAGCGAGTTATTTAAGTATTTGTGTTAAATCAAATCATTCCTTGTTTACTTCTGATTCTCAAGCTCTGAGTTTACTTGAGTTGTCAGAAGTGTCTATAGTTTAGGCCTAGTTGTAGTTGAAATTTTGGAAAAGAGAAAACCTCAGCTATGACGCAAAGAATTTTATAACCTTGTGCTCTTAGCTGAGAATAAAAAGATATGCAATGGTTTAGTATTTCTTTTTAAGCATAATCAACAAAGAGGGAGCTTCCCCTCCTAATTTGAAGAGCAGTCTGATTGTGCATAGTTGTCTGTTTCTAATCCACATTCCAAAGGTGCGAGTTAAAATGCCAACAAGTTTTTGAGTGTATAATCTTCATGCACATTCCTGTTGACGTGTGTTTTATGACAACGCCAGCACATAATAAAATGTCCAACGATCACTCTATTCTCTCTTGATCAAAGTATTCCGCATGCTAAAATTGCGTGAAAGATCATGCGTTCAACTCCAAGGTTCCTTTTATTGCGAATAGACTCAGTTGGTTGGTGTGAATATGCTGGGTATTCTAAGGGGACTTACATAATTGTTCGATTTTGCCAAGCAGATGAAGGGTTTTGACTATGATGCTCTGATATTTGAACTGACCGGGAAATATTGAATTTAAAGGGATAAGGAGTAGGAATTCTATGGTCTATCTCTAAAAGGTGGAAAGCAAGAATCGATTCAGACAATCTTCAAACCAAACCTTGTTTCGTCTCCCCTTCGGACAACTCTGACAAAGTTGGTGCAATCTTCAAAGGATGGATAAGATATTCAAATTGTGATTCAACATGTGCACTCCGTCATAACGATGCAAGTGAACACACAAATCACAACTGAAGTTAGGTACTAATATTCCAGTTGACCACGCAAGGCAGACTTACCATCAGCAAGCCCGCTAGTGGTATGGATAAAGGAAGATTTGTTCAAACCAACGCTACACTCCACAATTAACAACTACTTGCATAAAATAAAGCCTACTTTACTCTACTCTACTTGAATTGGAAAGATGAAAAGATCTCATCAACTACCCACAATGCAAGATAGAATCACCAATCAATGAAAATCCTTATATTATGAGAGTCTTACACAACAATCTTTTACAAAAACCTTCAAAGGGAAAGTCTTTCTTTCCTTTCCAAACTAATCTAACTCCTAGCTCTACTCTTTAACTTCTATCTAGCTGAACTCTATCTCTGGTTTCCGTCTAACTCTGATATTTTGCAAATGAGGGGGGATACCTCTTTTATATCTAGCCCAGTCCAGTGGACGACTTAGATTCAAATACAAGAGAAGGCCCAGATTGAGCCACCTAAGCCCTGATTAGGGTTCTAGCCCTAAAAACTGCCACCGAGAGGAGTGGGGCAATGAATGCACTGAAGATTCTCCACTCCTCATCAATGAACCACTATCTGTCATCAACTCATGTCATCCCCTTCCAGACGATCATCATCCAGAAGGGCGTTTCCTTTCTCCTTCTCACTGGCTGCAAACCTGATGAACCTGTCCAATACTGCTTCAACTTCCTGATCCAAAATGGGAGGAATGTGATCCAACTGAAATTCTAAAATTGTAACTGTTTGTCCATGCCGGGCACCAGATTTCTTCCAGGCAACAAGGGCGTCCTGGGTGTTCTGAATAATGCTGGAGAACGCGGAAGTGTTCTCGAAATCATCTCAGAAAAGAATGGTATTAATCTGTTCTTCAATCCATCTGTAGTCACTTCTTTAGAAGTCAGCCTTTTGGCAAAGATTGCCTCCAACGTATTGAGAACTCCATCCAAAATATTTGTCATGGCCTTCCTGACCCTGACAGAACCTGCCTGTGATGCATTGTAGAATCCTCGGCTTGTAACCACTGAAGAATACCATTCGGCGAAGTCATAACTATCTCCTTCCTGAATCATACCTCCCTCAACCAAAACCTATAGAGGTGCGTGCATCAATGCTCCTAAACGAATAACAACTTTCGTCTGATAGATACGAGCTTCTCCCCAAGCATGATTGACTGCGTCCATTCTTGCCATAATATCGGAGGCTTGCCAGTAGGCATGTGCAAGGTCCTCCATGAACTTTCCTGTTTCCATACGAACGTTGGCAACCCACTTGTCTGCCTGTTGGGCCATTCTCTTCAAACCCTCTAACCCACTGATTGATTCCCTGGAAAATTCAGCTGGAAGGTGAATTGCCAGATTCTCTTGCCCACAAGGACGGGACAAGTGCTGCATGTAACCAATCAGTGTCTTGTGCTCTACCTTCAATTTCTTGTACTTGCCCTCAACATAGGACAATCTATCCTTGAGTGCCCGATAGGAATTATCGCACTCCCCAACTACTTGTGCTCCAGTAGGGCAGCCAAGTTCCATGGTCGTAATCACATAGTTTTCGGGAATGGGCTCGTCTCGATCACACTCTACCCTAGGCATTGCCACATGCAAAGTTCGAGAGCCATCCTCATCTGTTGATATTTTGGAGAACTTCTTGGCCTTCTTCTTCGTTGGAGGTGCACTGATCCTTTGTAACAACTCCTCCATCTCGGTTGCAGGATCAATCTCATCTACAGGGTCACGTCTCATCCTATCCCTTAGCCATTCTGGCACCTCCTGCCGCATGTCTGATATAACAAAAGGTTGCTCAACCTCGACCTCTATCTCATGAACTTCTTCCTTGCCTTTGTTCCGACGAGGCTCATCATTATCTATAGGCTCAGTATCTCCTGAGCTCTGGGCATCCTGATCTGAAGTAGCATCATCCTCGAGAGCTGCCTCAATCTTCTACTGAAACTGAGTATCAGTGGCCGTCCCCTCATCCGTCTCTTGCTGATTTTCTTCCCGGGGCATGTTGATGCTCGGGTCCACTGATTCTCTACGAGGTGGCTGACTTGCCACTTGCATTGCCTGTTCTTCTTGCAATCTTTCCCTTTGATCAAGAAACAATGATACTTCCTGTAAACTCGGAGAATGTGCCCGAGATGGTGTATGCAAGGATTCCTCAACTCTCAAAGGCTCAGGTTGAACTGGCTCCTTTCCTCTTGGCTCTGGAGTTTGATTACTCTGTCTCCTCTGATTAGTTGCCGGTGATCTGTTATCTCCCATCAAATTATATGTGAGGGGAATTGA
This sequence comes from Sequoiadendron giganteum, assembly GCA_007115665.2. Classification (NCBI taxonomy): domain Eukaryota; kingdom Viridiplantae; phylum Streptophyta; class Pinopsida; order Cupressales; family Cupressaceae; genus Sequoiadendron; species Sequoiadendron giganteum. The sequence goes on from CM021100.1 coordinate 637,859,117, forward strand.
TCTTCCCTTGAGTCGGCTGACATGCCTCTCTACCCAACTTCGTGTGAATGTTAAGACTGGGATACAAAGTGTATCCAAGTTGGTAATCTTTGGCTCTGACCAATCCAGGAGTGGTAAAGGCGTATTCCTCACCGTTTCGTAATCAACCTGTACAACATTTGTATCTTCCTCGATTTGATCCGACACTAGGACAATCTCGCATTCCCTGATCATTACCAACGGTATCCGAGAGAACATTCTCCTCCTGATCTCGATCTCATCCACTGCACTCGCCCAAAAGTCTTCGATCTGTGCCTTGTGCCTGAACTCTTCTGACAATATCCATCTGATGTTCCTGTGGGGATCATAGTGGTGCCTGCTGGTGTGGTAGGAAAGGCGGAAGAACTGGAGCTCATTTTCTGCCTCCCTAGCTGCTTGTAGTGATGGGCAGATTTCATTTGAATTCCCAATGGTAATTGGGAACCCAAGTCCACCTTTTGTCTTCTTCTTTTGAATCTTATCATAGGCAATAAGTTGCCTAGATATTTCCAGCATCACTATTCTGTTTGTGGGATACCGGGGCAATCTATAAGGATAAGAAGAAAATCCTTGCAGTCTTATGTAGGTAAACTTCGGAAATTGGATAAACTAACACCCGAACTTTTCAATCAAATCTTGTGCTTCCCTAGATATTCTGTGATGGGTCCTTTGCTGCAAGGTCCTTGTTATGTGCATAGTGAAGGTGTCATTGACCCTTTTGTAATTGGTGGTGCTTGTCAGATGCAGCTGTGGACAAGCCTCATGTATCTTAAATTGATGGGAACCACACCCGATTGGTTCCTTATAGGAAATTCCCCTATACTTCGTCATACGGGCCAGCATGTAGACAATGTAAGAGCCCATGTAAAACGTTTTCGTTCTCTTGACACCATGAAGCTGCTCATGTATGTTGTCACTTATCATCAGTGCCCAATCCACGTAATCTTTGCCCTCTAGCACCAAGTTGACATAATAAAACATCCAAGGTTCAAAGATGAACGCTTGGGGGCATCCTCCAACTCTACTCAACATCATTATCAGATCACCAAACTCTTGCCTCAAATCCTTTGAGATTATTTGTTTGGGTAATTTTGTACGAGTTGGCTTGGGTTTGATCATCCACCTGGTATTTATCAAATCAGCACACCGGTCTGTCGTGGATGAGTACATCTTTTCGGCCCTTTCCCTTGATTTATAGATCATCTTCTCATGAACTGGAATCCCAAATGCTTCTCTGATTGCTTCAGGTGTAAGGTTGGCCAATATCTTGCCATCTGGCGAAGTGATCGTCCTCTGCTCTGTGTTGTAGTGGTTGGCGCATTCTATGATTAGCTCTGGACACCGGATAGTTGGAGGAAAACTAGCAGCTGCATACAGTCCACTTCTTACAATGTTGTGCGAGGTAACTGATGGGTGATGGCCTCCAGTCCCCATTATCCTTCTTCTGAATGCCTCCAGGTTGAACGAGCCCAAGTTTGTGTCAGCCAGCTTGCCTAACTTTGAAGAAAATTTTGATTCCGGCAAGAAAGACTTGCTCAATTTCTTAATTACTGCTTGTCTCGATGTGTTTGCCTTTGCGGATTCAGCGTGGTTCCCTCTGCCTGCAGCTCTTCTGCTTAATTCAACCATTCTGCAAGGAACAAAAGCTATTAGAAAACAAGATTTTAAAATAATAAAATAATCACGTTTGAGGGTGCCAACAGATTTTTTAATAAAAAGGCTGCAATGCTTTGTCACTTTCAGCTACAAACCTCAACACTCTTGTTCACTTCAACGTTTTTTAGAAGTCTCCCTACTTGCTGCAACACAATGTCTGATGCTTGGAAAAGTTTGCTTGCAGCAATTCACCCTTAGCAGATTTGAAACTTCTCTCTTCAAGTTCGCCTTTCTCAGCAGTTTAGGACTTCCTTCTCAATTGTACTTCTCAGTATTCAGCAACTTGGGACCTTTGCTTGCAGCTTCGTACTTCTCAACAACTTCACTCTCTTAACTTCAAGTCGCACTTCAGCAATTTGAGAAGCTTCTCCTCAAGTTGTCCCTTTCAGCCTTCAGCAACTTGAGACTTAGAAGTTATCACTTGCAGCAACTCACTTCTCCTCACAAGCTCGACTTCTTCAGCAACTCAAGCTATTCTCAAATGCGAATTTCTCAGCAACTTGAGGATTTCCTATCTCTGCAAACTCGTACTTCAGCCTTAGCAAATATTTTGCACTTAGCAACCGGTGAGAAGAATGAAAAGGACTCGAAATCTTATAGCCAGGTCGAAATCCAGTAGAGGCTATACTTAGCATGTTTTTGAATTCCATTTTCCCCCCTTTTGCTAGTCGCAACACTTGTCATCCGAAGCATCAAAATCTTGAGCTTCTAGAATTTCAAAATTTCATCACCCCTGCACAGGCCTGTTTCATCATATTTGCTTCTTTCAAAATATCAAATTAAGCACCTCTTTGAACAATTTTAATTCATCAGGCAAAGTCATTTTTATTTCATTCTTGCCTTGGCAAAACTATCCGGTTCAATCCTCCAGCGAAACATTTTAGGAAACTCATTCATTTTATTTGCCTCAGAGGAATTCTTTAAATTTGCCTTAGGAAATTTATCAAAATAGACACCGGGCAAAAATATCCACCAAAATGATGCGAGCAAGGCGTGGAACAAGTTCAAACCATCTTGCAATCGAAAATGTTCAATACCCAGAAGAAAATTCCCTTCAGAACTCATCTTTTTCATGTGTATCTGGATGAAGGGGTACTTTTAATTTTTATTATTTTAAAATAATAAAATGGCTAAGGTTTATTTATCTTCACTCCGGACGTCTTCCACACCTACAGTTCTCCATTTCCCTGCCTTGGCACTTTTCCTTGATTTTCTCCTGAAGAATTTTCCCCCTGTCTGGCTCTGGGCACACTCCACACTTGCCTGAAGAAAGTTTTATCATTACCCCTAGGCGTATTTCTCACCCTTATAAAATAATTAAATTTAAATTCACCCATGAGGGGCACATTTGAGGGTGTGAACTTTCATTTTATCATCTTTTTCCTTCCACGCCCTAGTAGTTTTGCCTTAGGAAAAAATCCTAGAAAAGAAATATCATTCTCAAATTACCCATGAAGAGTGCCTTTGACTTCATGCATCAATTTTTGCCTTTACCCCCTAGGCATTTTCATGCCTAGAGGCTAACACTTTACCCTTTTCATCACAAGGGCGCATATCACATGTGGTGGAGGAAAATTTTCTTACCCCTAGCATATTTCAAAATCACGCCACCCTTACCTTTACCTTTGCCTTAGGCGCATATAACATGTGAAGGGGAAAACTTTGAGCGCATATGACCCATGCTACTTCCATTATTAGGCACATTTGAGGGGTGGTGAAGGAACTTCCACGCCTTTGTGACTTATCACCTCCCTTGGGCGCGTTTTGCATGGTGGGCTTCCATTTGAGGGCGCATTTCAAGTGTGCTAGAGGAACTTGTTTTTACCTTAGCGCATTTTCCTTTACCTTCCAACGTTTTACCTTGTGTGGCCACCTTGGGCGCATTTGCCATGGGTAAGAGGAATTTCCCATTCCCTCTTGACTCTTCACCTTTCTTGAGCGCATATTGCATGATAGCTTCCACTCTTGGGCGCATTTTGCTTAGGCAAAGGAAAACGCCAAAACTTAGTGACTTTTCACCTTCCTTGGGCGCAAATAGGGGTATGAGGAGGAATTTTCATGCCTTAGAAGAATTTTCTTGCTAGTCCTTACTTGTGTGGGCGCATTTGACCCCTGCTCAAGGAAATTTTGGGCGCATTTCTCCTATGCTACTTCCATTTCAACCCTTGAGGGTGCATTTAGCCTAGTGTGAAGGAAATTCCACACTTAGCAATTTTTCTTGTCAATTTCAACTCCTTTGGGCGCAGTTCAAGTGTGCTAGAGGAACTTGTGAGCGTATTTCTTTTATGAAGGAAGAATTTTCAAATACTTAGAGGTTTTCAACCCCCTTACTCCTTCTGGGCACACTTCAAGTGTCCTCATGCCAGTTACCTCTTATAAATTTCCAACGTCCTAGCCATGCCCTGGCTCTCTATTTTTAGCAAATTCAGAGAATTTAGGGTTTCCTTGCATTTCCTCTTGTTCTGAGCTGGAGCAGGCGTGGATGTACCTCCACTTGGCCTTGCTAACCTATTTATATCCTTTGTCCACACTGGTATGCTATTTTAGCCATTTGCTATTTTTAGCAACCCTAAAATTGATCTATTTTTGTATCTCCGTTTGCTTCGAAATTCGCTCCAGTCGTTCTTGATGCTATAAGTGACCTGTTCACGCTTGCCTCTGGCACAACACGTGCTATTTATAGCCATGAGGTGACTTACTAAAAATAGTAAGTATTCAGATCATGCTCAAATTTTGCCAGTAGGCAACCTGAAAGATGCTGATCCCGGTGGCGTGCTTCGTTTTGACATCTCTGCATTTTGTTCCATCTATTTTTAGAGATAGCAGGGAAAACCCTAATTTGACTTGCATGCGCTCCAGACTGCTCCCGCTTCCCTTGATTTCTGCTGTTTGTCACTCTACTTGCTGGGCTGAAGTGTTGGGTAACCGCTGGGGTGAAACTGCTATTTATAGTAAGTGTCCGGAAAGGGGTCTATCTGATGTCGGACGAGTTTGCATGTCATAGTGCCTGTGGGATCTCAAAAAACCCAGAAAAGCCCAAAAAATTGGTCAACATTCGAGCACTGGCTAAAAATAGTAAGTCCCTGAAAACTGATTCGTTTTGCTTGCATGTCATATCACTGCGAAGCTTTCGCAAAACCCACAAGGAATATCCGGACATGCACTGAAAATCACTGCACGCAAACCCTAAAAATAGCCTCGGAAGGCTGTACCGCTGCAAGTCACTATCTTGATTTGCATGTTATATCATCGCGAAGGTCTTGAAAAACCCAGATCCATTCTCCAATCACATAGTGGAGAATCAAATGTTTAAACCCTGAAAATAGTCTCCGAACGCTGAACTGCTAAAAATAGCCAATTGTCTGAATCCGTTCAAATTTCATGTGTAGGCACCCTGAAGTTGCCTGGATGTGCTGAAGTAGTTAGAATCCCGAAATCCTGAGGAAAAGACGTCGCTTTAGGTACTTACTAAAAATAGTAAGTTGTCATATTTCAGTAAGATTTCAGTGGGATCCTGCCTTGAGCTTTCTGACTGTACTGTTGCACTCAGATTTTACCTTGATAACCATATTTGACCTCAAACAAGCCTGAAGGGCAGAAACCCTAATTTCACAGACTTAGTCAATATTTCAACCTAGGTCAAACGGGACATCCCCGGAAGGACAAAAGACCAGAGACAGAGAAAACCAAAGCCAAAAGACCAGAATGGAGCAAAAATTAGGGGGTCCCCATCTTGGATGGGGTGATGTGTGAAAAGGTCACAACAATTCCCAAGGTGCAAAGGACAAAGTTGGATGAAAAGTCTTTGAAATGTATTTTTCTTAGGTATTAGCTTATGTGTTTAGTTGCAAGGTATACATCATCTGAGGTTTTCAAGAAGCCTTCAACATCTTTGAGATGAGCCCAATGCCAAGTTGTGATAAGATACATTCAAAATGGACTAGTTTTTGTCAAGTAGTTGTGAAAGAGCAAGTATTTGGAAAGATGAGAGTACATGAGGAATATTAGTGGGAAATGTTATCAATAGTGACTTGTAACAAGTGCCTATTTTTGCTTCTCAATTTGTCGATTAGGAGAAAGTTTTATATTTACTATTGATCTCTCAAGCCTTGCCTATTTTCTTTAGAGAGCAAGCTGTTACATTTGAAAGGTTGTTAGAAAAAATTACATATCATTAATTTGCTGAAGAAAAGTGTCTTAGACATCCATAAAGCAAAGCAAAGATTCAATTGTTCTCAATGAGCAAGAGGACAGTGTTTGTTGCGAGGATGGAGAAGGATTGAAGGAATTTCTCTTTGCTTTTGAGGGATTATTTTAAATATATTCACAAGAAAAAATTGAGGAACTAGGAATTGAACATTTAATAGTAGTCATTGATGTGATGCTAGGTTTAGATATACTTGAAGAAGAAAAATGGTTAACCAATGAAGATAACAACTTTGAAATTAATGATGCAAAGTCTAATTGTCTCTTCCCTCTTAGGGACATATTCTTTGAAGAAAATTATCATGATGAAGCTAAAGGAGATCTAATTTGTCCAAGGCCCACCAGTATGGGGTGATGGATGGCAAAGTTTGTCACTTGAAGATAATATTTTTCTTCAGCATGAATAGTTTGATAATAATTTACTGCTTCGATATTTGGACATGGAAATTTGTCAATCAATATTCAATTAATATAGATAGTGAAGAAGTGTTGCAAGCACAAGGTGTACAATTGATATCAGTTGTGGAATTGAAGAGTCAAGGATAAGAGACAAAGATATTTCTCCAACATCTTTAGCCTTACTTAGAAGATGATCCTTTAATTAAGTTAAAGGTTGTATGTTGAAGTGATTGAAGAAGACGAGCAAATCATATGCGTAAAGAGCATTATTCCTATAGATGTGCTAGAGCCACAATGCCTAGTTAGATATCTTGAAAAGGAGGTGCAATGTTTTCATTTGCTCAAAATTTTTTCCCTTGTGGAAGATCATCTAGAACCAATTCATATCAATCAATTTGTGCTGAATTTTTTGCTGCATGTTTATTCCTACTCACTTGAACCTTGGATCTACATGAAAATTTAATAAAGATTTTTAGGAGAGTAGTTGCCATGATTAGAGGGCTGATTCAAATGGAGGCGTTGTTACTTTTCCTAGCCTATTACTGGCTTCATCTAGTCAGTGTGTCTCCTTTTTGTTTGTAGGTAGGTAGTGTTGACGTGCTTTTTATGACAACGCCAGCACAGAATAAAGTTGTCCAACGGTCACTCTATTCTCTCTTGATCAAAGTGTCCCACATGCTAAGATTGCTTGAAAGTTCATGTGTTCGACTCCAAGGTTCCTTTTATCGCGAATAGACTCAGTTGGTTGATGTGTTTTGCTGGTTATTTCAAGGGGACTTACGTAGTTGTTCGACTCTGTGAAGCAATTAGGACATGAATGATTTGGCAATATGGTTCTGGTATCTAGACTGACTCGGAAAATGCAGAATTTAAAGGGGATAGGGATAGGGATTCTACAAATCTACTTCTAAAGGGTGGAGGACGAGGATCGACTTAAACAATCTTCAAACCAAACTTTGCTTTGTCTCCTTTCGAACAACTCCGACAAAGTTGGTGCAATCTTCAAAGGATGAGAAAAGTGTTCAAACTATGACGCAACATGTTCATACCGTCAATACGACGCATACAAACATATGAACCATAATCGAAGTTAAGTGCTGATACTCCAGTTGACCACGCAAGGCGAACTTACCATCAGTAAGCCCGCTAGTGGTATGGATGAAAAAGATATGCTTAAATCACAACGCCACACTCCACAATTAACAACTACTTGCATGAAATAAAATCTATTTTACTCTATCTACCTTGAATTGGAAAGACGAAATGGCCTTGCTAGCTACTCATAACAAAGAAGAAATCACCAAGCAATGAAACTCTTTGTATTATGAAAAGTGTTCACAACAACCTTTTACAAAATTTTCAAAGGAAAGTTTTCTTCCCTCCTCAATCTAAAGCTAACTTTTAAGCTAAATGCCCTCTACTCTCTAGCTCTGATTCAACTCTTGATCTAATGTCCATCTAATATCTTACAAATGAGGGGGGATGCCCCTTTTATAATAAGTCCAATTCAGTGGACGGTTCAGATCAAATTACAATGAAGGGCTCAGATCGAGCCACCTATGCCCTGATTAGGGTTTCTGCCCTAAAAACCGCCACAGAGAGGAGTGGGCAATGAATGCACAGAATATTCTCCACTCCCCTGCAGGAATCATAATGAGCAATTAATGCCCACTACCATCATCAAGAAGATCCTCATCAAGCAGCGCGTTCCCACTGGCCTTCTCCCGGATAGCAAACTCGATCAACCGGGCCAATACTGCTTCAACCTCCTGTGTAGAGATCGGTGGAATATGGTTGAGCTGGAACTCCAAGACTGCTACCGTCTGTCCGTATCTGATGCAAGATTTTCTCCATGTCACCAAGGCGTCCTGGGTATGCTGAATTATACTAGAGAACGTGGAGACATTCTCAAAGTCATCCAGGACAAGTGACCTCGCAGCTGAGAAGAATGGAGGCAGTCTACTTTTCAAGCCATCAGCAGTTATCTCCTCTGGGACCAACTTTCTAGCAAATATGGCTTCTAATGTATTGAGGACTCCCCCCAAGATGTTGCCCATTGCTTTCCTCACTTTAGCTGAATCTGCCCTTGCTGCGTCGTGAAATCCACGGCCTGTGACCACCGAGGAGTACCAACTGGTGAAATCATACCTATCACCTCTCTGAATTACACCTCCATCCACCAAGGTTTCTAGAGGTATATGCATCAAAGCCCCCAAACGAAGTACAGTCTTCGTTTGATAGATGCGAGTATCACCCCAGGCCTGATCTACTATATCCATCCGTGCCAAAATACTTGAGGCCCGTCGATAAGCATCGGCGAGGTCCTCCATGAATTTCCCTGTCTCAGTATGAACACGGCTAACCCACTTGTCTGCCTCCGTTTCCATTTTCTTCAAATCCTCTAAGGCAACAACTGACTCCTTCGGAAGCTCTGATGGACGTTCTACTGCTGGGTTTGCTGGTTCACCTGGATGTGCTAGATTTTGTACGTATCCTATCAAAGTTTTGTGCTCCTTCTTCAATTTCTTATACTTCCCCTCCGTGCGGAGCAACTGATCCTTCAATGCCTGATAGGAGTTATCGAACTCCTCGATAACTTGGGCTCCTGTAGGACGACCCAACTCTACTGTGGTGATCACATAATTTTCAGCTCTTATCTGCTCGATCACAATCTTCCCTCGGATACACCGGTTATGAGCCCTAATTGCCGGCCGAGATCTTTGAAAACTTTCTGCCCTTTTCTTCTCTGGTGGCGCACTGATCCTCCTGAGGAACTCCTCCATCTCAATGGCCGGATCCGTATCATCCTCGGGTTCTCTCCTCATTCTGTCGGAAAGCCAATCAGGCACTGTCTGCTATGGATTACAAATGACAAGGGGTTGTTCTTCTGTTGCCTCCATCTCGTGCACTTCCTCCCTTCTTGCACTGGTTTGCTCAGGCTCATCCTCCTCTATAAGCCGAGTATCTCCCGACCCTTGGGTCCCCTGTTCTGTGTTTTCTTCTTCTTCCAAAGCCGTGTCCAACATCTGCTGAAAATGGGTGTCGGCCATTGTTTCCTCTTCCTCCTCCTATTGGCCGCCCCTGGATAGACTGACACTAGCTGATTCCTGGGTGTTGGGCTGATCTACCTCCTCAAGTCCCCGCTCTTCCTCTAATCCTGCCCTCTGATCGGCAAATAATGAAACCACTCTCAAACTCGAAGACTGAGTTTGTGAGTGCACGGGTGATGCTTGTTCTATCCTCAACGGTATCGGTTGGGTTGGCACTTCTACTTGTGCCCTCGATGTCCGAGCAATTTGTTTCCCCTTTTTTACCGATAACGGCCTTGGGTCACCCATCAAGCTATAAGTAAGGGCGATCGACTTGCTCTTGAGTCTGCATACATGTCTGTCGACCCAAGTCCTGGTAAAAGTCATCACCGGGATAGAAAGCGTGTCCAAGTCCATGATCTCTGGCTCAGACCAATCAGGTGGTGGGACAAGAGTATCCCTAACTGACCCATAGTCGGGTTGCATGACGTTGACATCCTCCTCCACCTGGTCGGGAACTGGAATAATCTCACATTCTCTAATCAACTTGAGAGGAAGTCTGAAAAACACCCTTCTTCTTATCTCAGCCTCATCCACTGCATTTGCCCAAAAGTCCTCCAGATGAGCTCTGTGCCGGTATTGAACGTTCTGTATCATCCGGATGTTCCTGTAAGGATCGAAATCCTGCCTGCCTGCGTGATATGACAAATGATAAGATTGCAGCTCGTCCTCTGCCTCTCGGGCTGCCTGCAAAGAGGGACACACCTAAATGGAATTTCCCATGGTGATAGGGAAATCAAGTCCACCCTTCTTTTTCCTTTTCTGAATCTTATCGTAGGCAATCAATTGCCTAGATACCTCAAGCATTACTATGTGATCAGTGGGGTATCGTGGTAACCAATACGGATACGAAGTGAACCCCTGCAGCCTAATATATGTGAATTTCGGGAATTGGATGAGCCAATACCATATTCCTCAATCAATGTCTGTGCTTCTTTAGATATTCTCTGCTGCGTCCTCTGCTGAAGTGTCCTCGCAACGTGCATTGTGAATGCATCATTTGCCCGTTTATAGTTGGCAATGTTAGCTAAATGTAGCTGTGTGCAGGCTTCATGGATTTTGAATTGACCAGGGGCACAGCCGATTGGCTCCTTGTACGAAATCCCTCTGTACTTAGTCATTCTGGCCAACATGTAAATTACATATGAGCTCATGTAGAAAGTCTTCGTCACCTTCAAGCTCCTGAATTGCTCATCGATGTGGTTGCTAATCATCCTAGCCCAATCGACACTCTCCTTTCCCTCCAAGATGATCTCGATGAAGTAGAACATCCAAGGCTCGAAAATGTAAGCCTGTGCACTCCCATTCACCCGGCTCAGCATCATTATCAAATCACAATATTCTTGTTTCACGTCCTCGGCAATTATCTGCTTTGGGAGCTTAGTGCGGGGTGGCCTCGGCTTCTGCATCCAAACTCTGTTGATGACTGCAGTGACTCTTTCGAAAGAGGAAGAGTACATCTTATCTGCCCTCTTATTTGTCCTGTATAACATCTCCTCAGCAGTCGGAATCCCAAATGCCTCTCCGATGGCATCCGGTGTGAAGTTGGCGAGCAGTTTACCATCTAGAGAGACAATCGTCCTACGTTCTGGCTTGTAGTGATTGGCGCACTCCATAATTAGCTCCGGACACTGAATTGCTGGCGAAAAACTAGCAGCTACGTAGATTCCACTCTTCATTATATTATGTGCCGTGACTGAAGGTTGATGGCCCCCTAGCCCGAACATCCTCGATTTGACTGCATTTAGATTAAATGAACCAAGGTTGGTGTCATTTAATCCCGCCAACTTTGAAACTATTGCTGACTTTGGGAGAAATGGCTTAGCGAGCCTTTTAATCATTGCCTGCTGGGATGAGCTAGCCTTGCTTGCTTCAGTGTTTGCAGCTCTGCCTGCGGCTCTGCTTGTTCCTGCAACATCCTTTGCTCCGGCCATCTGCAAAATAAAATAGAATAGCAATAAGCTAGGCTGCAGATTTTTTTAAATAAAATGAAGTAACCTCCGAGACGGCTGCGAACGTGGAGTTAGCTTTTTGAAAATAAAAACTCTCAGCATAAATTACTAACTCCAAACCTCGTATTGTATAAAAAACTTCAAGCTTATAAAGAAGCTTTCAACGACTGCACTTCCGACTGGCGAAGAAAATTGCAGCCAACTACCAACTTTCAGCAATGTGGATACTTTCTCAGCACAAAGCGAATTAAATCCTTTGTCTTGACTTCGTCAACCTCAGCAACTTTCGACTTCTAGCAGCTTGAATAAGTAAAATCTGCAGCAAGCTTCAACTTTCGTGCAACTTCAATACTCAGCAATTTCGAAATAAATCCCCAGCACAATATAAATTTCTGCAACTCAACACTCTGCAGCAACTTCAACAAATAAATCTTCCAGCAACTCCGGAAAACAACTTCAACCTTCAACTTCGAAATTGCAGCAACACACTTTCAGCTTTTCGAAAGAAAGAGTCTCGGCAAATGAAAATTTCTCCAGCACTTCGTACTTTCAGCAACTCAACACTCCGAAATAAAATAAACTCTCAAGAATTTCTCTCCTCAACCACTTCAAAAATATTTCAATCTCTCAAGAACTTCTTCAGCAACTTCAACTTCGAAACAATGTGAGGAGAAATGAGAGAAGAGATTGTTTAAATAACTCTTCTCGGAGAATCCTGCTAAGTAGTGCTGGGGCTATTTTTAGCACCTTCATCAATTTTCCACTCTCTTCGTTCGGAATCTTCTAATTCAAGCGCAGTAGTGGGCTAGTCGTCAGCCGGTCATTATGGCAGTTGCCATTAATAATGATTCCTTCCTCTTCAAATTTCGAATTTTCCTCTTAGTCTGCCAGTTAACTCTTGGCGATTTAAACAACTCGCGAGAAAAACAATCACTTGACTTGATTTAAAATTCCATTTTAAAATCTCGCAGTGTTTAAATAAATTCAACTCGAAAAAATTCGTGGGAGTTGTAAATTTATTTCCAACTTTTAAAATGTCTGTCATTTAAATCCTCGATTTCATAAAATTTGCCTTAGACATTTTAAATTCTCTCATTAAAATGTTCAACTCCGGGTGATTAAAAATTATTCGCCTGCTCGAAATAATTCAGCCTCTGAGATTTAACTTCCGTCAGGAAAATAATCTAGGCAAAACGAATTTCCTCTGAAAATATTAAAATTTCCCTTAGGAAATTAATTTTGAAACTCTGTTAACTCATGGGTGCATTTTAAACGGGTTCATTTGATTTTCACTTGACCCATGGAAAATATTCATCGATATCAAATCTTCCCCTTGAAAAATATTCGTCAACTTTCAACTGCCTTTGGAAAATTTTAAAACTCATCAAATCATCCTTCCATGCCAAGGGCGTATTTTTCCCTAGTGAAATGCTATCTCACTTAGAAAAAATTTCTAACATTTTCTCTCTTGGCGTATTTCCCTTGGTATAATTTTTCTCTGAAAAAAAAATCTCCATGCCTTATGAATTAAAATTTAAATCCCTCTTCAAGGGCGCATATTAGCCTAGAGGCTTTCACTTTATTTTCCATGGACTTTGAAATTCTCTGCTTGCTTGATCTAGGCTTGGGCGCATTTGACATAGCCCACTTCCATTTCGCAATGCCTTAGCATTTTTTACGTTTACAACAAGCTGGGCGCATTTCACCCTTGATGCTTTCATTCTCCACGCCTTAGAAAAATTCCCTAGATTCCTAGCACAAGGGCGCATTTCCATGGTGGAGGTTTTGTTTGAGGCGCATTTCATACCCCTCAATTTCACTTTACACGCCTTAGGATATCTCTTAAAACACCTTTTAACTTGTCTTGGGTGCATTTTGCCTATGGAGCTTCCATTTACTTGCCTTGGGCGCAAATTAGAGGTCTTACTTCCATTTTTGCCTTAGGCGTTTTTAGCCTATTCCTTGGGCGCATATTGGGTAGACAACTTTCATCTAGGGGCGCAAATGAGAGGGTGAGCTTTCACTTTCTCTTGAGGGCGCATTTCACCCTTGATACTTTCATTTGTGTGCCTTAGGCATTTTTACTAAGCATCATCTTCCCTTGGGCGCAAATTACATGGTGGGCTCCAAGTTGAGGGCGCAAATAGGGGTGGCTACTTTTGTTTCATGCCTTAGAAATATTTTACTTAACCACTCCTTCTCTTGGCGCGTTTTAGAGGGCTTGCTTTAATTTTCACCATGGGCGCATTTCAAGTGCCATGCTTTGATTTCCAATGCCTTAGAATAATTTGAAGGCACTTCCAAGGTGGGCGCATTTACGTGGGTCTTCTTCTATTTTCATGCCTTAGACGTTTTGAGAGAGTCATCAAGGTGGGCGCATTTCACATAGTGAGGTTTCATGTGAGGGCGCACTTCATATGCCATGCTTTTATTTCGTAACTTAGGAATTTTCCAAACTCCCTCACCTCAAGCCAAGGGCGCATTTTGAGGTATGAGCTTTTGTTTCATGCCTTAGAAACTTTCAAGGCTTCCATCAAGGTGGGCGCATTTCCTTAGCTCAACTTTGAATTCTGCCTTAGACAAGTTTCAAGCTATCAATCTGTGAGGTGGGCGCATTTTGAAGGGGATACTTTCATTTTCCCACACTTAGAATATTTTCCATGCCTCTGCCTGTCTTTGTTTATGCATTCTATTTTTAGCAAGTTGTGCTATTTTTAGCAAGTCCCTTGATTTTCAACCTCTATGGCTCCGTTTAGCCCGAGAATTTCACCATAAGATATTCTCTGCCTGGTGAACCCGTTTTGCCAGTCCTCTGCCCTGACCTGCTATTTATAGCCAACTGCTATTTATAGTAAGTTTTGACTTTCTGACTTCAGTAGCTCCGTTTTGCCTGAAAGTTGCAACGCTTGATCTTGATAGCTTGAGTGTTACTCTGATGCCAACCTCGGGTGCAGACCTGCTATTTATAGCCGTGCCCTGACTTACTAAAAATAGTAAGTTCTCCGATTTCGCTCAAATTTTGCTAGCAGGTACCTTGAAGTGTGCTGACAGGGGTGGGGTACTTCGTTTCAGCTATTTTTGGATTTTACCCCTATAAAAGTGGAAACCCTAATTTGACTTGCATGTATCCCGAACGGTCTCCGTTTGTCCTCGTTCATTCTAATGTCGTTCTGTCTACTGAACTGGAGTGTTGGGGGCGGCTGCCAGAGTGTACCTGCTAAAAATAGAAACTGTCTGAAAAGTGACTCATCCACTGCCGGATGGTTTCGCATGTCATATTGCCCGTGGGATCTCAAAAAACCCAGAAAAACCCAGAAAACTGGTCTGCATGCATGCACTGGCTAAAAATAGTAAGTCCTCAAAACTCGATCTTCTCCGCTTGCAAGTCACACCGCTGCGAAGCTCTCGAAAAACCCATAAAGAAAAACCCGACATGCGTTGAAAAACACTGCATGCGAACCCTAAAAATAGCCTCCGAAGGCTGACTTCTGAAAGTGGTTGTCTTGGTTTGCATGTTACATCACTGCGAAGGTCTAGAAAAACCCAGATCAATTCTCTTGTCATTTATCTGAAAAGCTCATGTGGAAACCCTGAAAATGGCTCTTGAAGCCTGAACTGCCAAAAATAGCAAGTCGTCTGATCTGGCTCAAAATTTACGTGTAGGCAGCTTGATGTTACCCGGATGCAGTGGAACTGACAGAATTCCAAAATCTCAATAAAATAGTCCCAAATTGAATACTTACTAAAAATAGTAAGTTGTCGGAATACAGTGAAAATTTAGGGGGACTCTGCAGGAAGTCTTCTGACTGCTGCACTAAGCTTAGATTTCAATTTTATAACTCGGTTTGACCCTTAATAAGCCTGAAGGATGAAAACCCTAATTACACAGACTTAACCAATACTTTAACCTGGGACGGGACATCCCCGGAAGGACCAGAGACCAGAGAGAGAGAGCGAACCAAAGCCAAAAGACCAGAATGGAGCAAAATTTAGGGGGTCCCCATCTTGATGGGGTGATGTGTGAAATAGGTCACAACACCTATGAGCTGGAATTACCGCCTAGTAGTAAAGTGCACAATGTTTTCCACGTGTCTCACCTCAAAAAGGCGTTGGGACATAACATTGTTGTTTCATCTGATCTTCCTCCTTTGGATGAGGAAGGAATGTTGGTGCTAGTTCCCGAAGAAATTATCAATTCCAAGGAACGTTCTTTGAGGAGAAGGACAATCAAAGAATATTTGGTGAAATGGAAGAACTTGCCGTTTGAGGATGCCACTTGGGAGAGTGAGGATATCTTGCAGCATTCTGGTTTACAGTTGCTTGTGGACAAGCAATTTTGGGAAGGGCAGACTGTAATGCCCCCTTCTCAACAGTGATTTGACAGTTGGTCGTTAGTCTATCCTAGTGACCCATAGACCCATAGACTACTTGGAAGCAGAAATTAGGGTTCCCTATCTTCTGGAGGATGTTTCAGCTCTTTCTGGAACTTGCTTCTGGAATCTTGGTGTTTGGTTGGCAGCTCCTTTCTGGGTTTTCAGAGAGCTTCGCGTTGATATGATTTGCATGTTGATCCGAGCAACTTCCTGAATTTACTATTTTTAGTAAATTCTATTTCTGGCAGTGGTCCTGTTTGCGTCAGTGCATTTGGCTTTCCTCGTCAGTTGGTTCAATTGGCAGAATCAGAATCAGTGCCTGGATTCAGTTTCTAGAGAGATAAGTCATTTTAATTAAAATAATGTTTTATTTTAATTATAACCCCTTGGTCTCGCTTTATGACTTAAGTTGTTTTTAAAAGGGGGGATTTTATGGGTGGGCACCTCATCAAGAAGTTAAGTGAAATATTTATCATTTCTCTAAAGTCGACTTGGAGAGAAGAATGGGACGCCAACATGAGGAAATATTCAAATATTTAAAAGATGAAGTTTATGCCTTGGGAAATGGGACGCCATCTTGAGAGTCAAAGGTCAACAAAGAATTAGGGCAACTCTTGAGTGGAGCACACCTTCTGGAAGGTTCTAGAGGTGCTTGGAAAAGTTATAAAAAGGAGGTTTGGAGTCTTCATTCAGCATCTTATGTTTTACAATATTGTTATGCTGTCGGAATGGTGTCAAACTTACTTCGAGGGATGCATACCTCCTAGCTGACTTAGCTTCTTGCTTGAAAGATAGCAACTAGTTGAGAGGTTGATTTCAGTTGAGCTATTTTGCATTGTAGTTGGCTTTCTATCATTTAAGTCAATTTTTGCAGTTGTTGTTCTGTCATAGCTGATTCATGTTTTTACTCATAAGTTTGGAAATAAAAATAGTGTGGTTCTAGGTGCTTTGCCTATTTGTTTCCTTGCTAGGGGTGACCCTACTTGCAAAGTTTCAGATTTTAATATTGAGTGTTTATTTTTTGAGGCAAAATCGCCACTCCTTGAGGTTCGTACATTTCTGGAATTGCATTAAATTCCGTGCAAAATAAATATGATGCATTTAGGTTGGTTTCTTGGTTTCTCCTTGGGCGCCTTCAGTATGAGCAATGTTTGCATTTGGTTTCATGGGATTTGAGCGAGATTTGAGTGAGTTATCATTAAACGAGTGAATTTATGTGTTGTTGATC